>ML778681.1:233829-274128 GCA_009831015.1 Picea engelmannii
ATGAGGCAACTCGGCTTCACGATCTCGATCTACAACAGGAGCGGGTCTTCAAACAGGCTCTAATACCATGTTCGACAACACAGGTATTCCAACAGAGGACGAACACCTTCAGTAACCACTCACATAACCAGATCAAAGATCAAAACACCGATGTTTTCACGTGGTAAAACCCCTACAGGGAAACATCCACGGCCCCAGCCAACGCGACCACCTAGAGCAGTTTATTAATGCAAAGAAAAAGATTACAGAGAGATTTTTACAAGAGAGTTTCTCACAATCGATCATCAGCAAATGACCCTCCATGCTCTTTAAATAGAGATCATGGACCAATCGAGTGTTAAGCCATGGATCAATGGCTGTTAAGATCGAGGAGAGTATGAACCATCAGATCACTCTATGTCAGGAACATATCGTGACCGCCGGATTTCCTAACTACAAATGCATACTAATGCATACTAAAGAAACACACTTTTACCTAACGACATATTAGACCAAGTAGATCTTAACTAACTCCTAAGTGTCTAAATATCCTAACATACTTAACCTGGTATATCTTCTAACAACACTTGTAGGAGTTTGAGGTACATGTTGCTCCTGTTGTTGTACATTTTGATTTTTTGGTGCCTTTGGAATTTCTTTTTCAATGATCTCATCAAGCACTGTGTATTTTGGTTTTTCTTTTTCATGTTTCTTTCCCTACAAATGATATTTGTACATGACCTTCTCATTGAATATGACATCTCTACTCCTAATTATTTTTTTATTTTCATAACCCCATAAGCGATAACTAAAATCATTAACACCATATCCAATAAAGGTACACTTCTTGGATTTTGTCTCAAGCTTTGTTTTATTTTTTTTATCAATATGGACAAATGCTTCACAACTGAAAGTCTTGAAGGTCCTTTTTTTATTAAGTAAACAACAATATCTACAACATCTTCCCAGAACTGTAAGGGCAACCCAACATGCAATCTCATACTCCTTGCACACTCCATGATTGTCTTGTTCATCCTTTATGACACACCATTTTCTTGTGGTGTTTCTAGAACTGTCTTCTCTATATGAATCCCATGGTATGAATAATAATAATCAAACTCCTTGCTACAATATTCACCTCCATTTTCTTATCTAAGACACTTCAACATTTTTCCTATCTCATTCTCAACCAAAGATTTACATTTCTTAAAAGTATCAAAAACATTAGATTTTTGTCGAATGCAATAAACCCAAGTTTTTCTAGTTGCATCATCAATAAAAGTAACATAATAATGAGATCCACCAAGAGATGATACCTAAGTTGGTCCCCATAAATTTGTATGCACAAGCTCTAACCTTTCACTCTTCTTTTCTTTTTCGACTATGAGAAATCTAACTACCTTTTGTTTTCCATAAACACAATGCTCACATAAATTTAAATCAATTTTTTTAAGATATGGCAACAAATTTCTTTTGTGAGTATCTCCATCCCCTTATCACTCATGTGTCCAAGCCTATGATGCCATAATGTTGTATCCACTCCTGTATAAGCTAAAGAGATAGAAGAATCAGTATTATCAGTACATAAATACAAGGTACCTACCTTCTCTCCTTTTGTTATCACCAATGATCCTTTGGTGACCTTCCACACCTTATTTGTACATATGGATATAAAACCTTCACTTTCCAACTGACCTATTGAAATCAGTTTTTTCCTTATATCTAGAACATGTCTTACCTCTTTCAACAACCACTGGTTTCCATTCCTTTGCTTTATTTTTACCTTTCTCATTCCAACAATTTTGCATGGTGCATCATCACCCAAATGAACCTGTCCAAAATCACCTTGAACATAATCTAGAAAAAATTTCCTATGGGGTGTGGCATGAAATGAAGCCCCTGAATCTACTACCCAAGACTCGGAAATATTATCTATAGAAAGAATCAAAGCATCTTGTAACACATCAYMTGTTACATTTGCTTCCTGATTTTTCTCCCGTTGTCCATCTCTTTGTTTCTTTGGAGCTCTGCARTCTTTCTTCAGATGTCCTTTCTTCCCACAATTCTAACACTCTATCTTTCTCAGTCTCTATTTGGATCTTCCCTTCCTATAATTCTCGTGGTTCCCTAAGCCCTTTCCTCTATTTTTTTGTATTCCCCTGTTCTCCATGTTTAATGCATTACATGATGTCTCACCTATGCTTTTTCGTCGCATTCCTCACTAAGGATAACACCAAAAAAATCATCAAATTTTAAAGTGTTTGAACCAGAGACAGAGTTAATTACAACCATGACCAAGTCGTTCCAACTTTCTGGAAATGAGCACAAGATTAGAAGAGTGTTGTTGGGAAATTCCCCTGCGGACAAGTGAATCTCCTCTTGGATTCTAGACCCCTATACCAAGACAAAAAGATGCTAACATTGGACACTAATATCCCTTTGACTCTAATTACCTAATCAGAAAGAGAAGGAGAAGGAAGAAAGTGTGATGCACCTTATTCTGGTGTTCGTCCTTGCTTCTCCAATTTGAGCTTGATCTCTGAGCTCCTTAGCATTGTTTGACACCTACAATGCAATGGACAATGAGACAAAGAACTCCTACTCTACTCTATAATATTAGTCTAATCAAATCCATCTATAATAGACAACATATGTAAAGATACACATATTGTAAGGGAATAAGCCAAGCATATATTAATGAGAACTCAAAAGAGATACTTACAAACCGTAGATGAAGTCGCAGTAACCTCTCCAAGTCCTCCTTGTCCAGCCCTTGCACAAAGCTCCCAAATCATAGGTTTGATATCCTAAATATTTCTCCCAATACCATAGGTTTGATACCTCCAATATGTCTATTTCATCTCCATGGAAAGCCCTCATTATATAGGATTTGGAGGCTTAACCACCATGGAGAGGATCACTCATCAGATCCACTAAAAAGGGATCTCTAAGATATTTAGGGAAAAATATATCTTAAGCATTTTAGGGAGGAATTATCTCTCAAGGATTGTAAGGAGGGAATATTTCAACCATCCATGAGATCCTCCACCTTCCCTAAAAAATAGGAAACCAAATGTGAGGTGGATTCTCACACTTAATTAATTTCTTTTTCATGAATATTAATAATAATTCATGCGCACTTGATATTTTGGCCTTCATGTAATATATCCTTCCTCCACATTGACTAGGGATTGTGACATAAGTTATTCCATGGTGTCAATGTGTATGAGACACTTACGACACTTAGGGAGAGGTACCTAGGTGTGAAAATTTCATGTGTAACAGAATGCCCCCAAAAGTGTGAGGTCATAAGAGAGAATGATGGCCGAAACACTTTACAAATATTTTAATGCAAGGGTGTGGAGTTGGAGAACCTGGAAGAAGTTGCAAACAACCATCAAACAGTATTAAAAAATGTTCCATTTCTGAGGCAGGAATACCTATGATTGGAATACAAGATGATGCAAATCATGGTCGTCGACCAATACACTACGGATCCATAAAAAATATTGATTAAGGATATGGCCACCAAAGATACAATGTGGATCCATACCTCCATGACATGAACTGATCATAGTCATGAAAAATACATAGTGGAGATACAAGATGATAAAACATAGCCACAGACCAATACAATGTGGATCTATGTGACAGTCTATACATCAGCATGCTCAAATGATCTCCTTTGCAGCCTGAGAAAAGCAGTTTAACAGAGTGAATGCTCAACCCAGGGACTTCGTCCCAATCCCAATGTGGTATGAATCTAGCCATGTGAATATATGTTTTGATGTCGAACATGGTAGAAACCACTTGATTACCAGTCATTGAGGTAAACCATTAACAAGTGCGAGGGAAATCACCAATGATGTCAATGAATCCCAAGGTACCCTAGTACATTTCAGCGAATGTGAATAAATCAGTTGAGGTCGAACATTCGTGGAATCATTCGATTAGAGGTCAATGATGTAAACCCATTGTCAGGAGCAAGGAGGCCTTCCATTGAGGCATGCAGGTCCCAGGGTACTAACTGGTTTCTAAGTCTAATTCTCGGATGATGTGTTGAAGTCGACAGGAAGAGACTAGTCGAAGTAGGGCCTTGATGTATCCACCATCAGTGACATGAAACTAACATAGGAAAGTGATGTAAGATGGTGAATCAAATGAGTATGGACTGACATAGGAAATGGAAACTGGTAATACTGCAGATGGATGGTTTGAAGTGAAACTTCCCTTGAACATGATGAGGCACGACAACTGCCTTTACAGCATTGACTCAACGAGTACCAAAATGTAATGTGATGACAATAAGAGCACTCTTCTACTGGACGAAAAAGTATGGTGACACATGGAATTGGTATGACTCAGAGACAAGTAGATTACCCAACTATAAGATGAGATGCAAAAAAGTGCCATGTTCAAGGGCGACAAAAGCTGCCATAAAGGATTCTCAAAAACCTTGACCTACTTCCTTCATTTTTTCCCCCACACAGATAGATGAGTACCTCTTTTTAATTTAACTAGATCGAGGAGGGTAACACATGCTCAATATAACTCACCTTCGTTAATTTCCTCTTCCTTTTTTTAACGAACTGGAAGAAGTAAGGGCTCTTTCCCATATGGTTCCTTCAATGTGTAGTTTAGCGAGTCCAGAGAAGGAAAAATCGGTGGTTTTCATGTTTAGAGAGTCTGAAAAGAACTTAAAGGTGACTCCAGGGTTTTCCTTTTTCATAATATCAGTCTCTGAAGTCCGAAAAAGAGGTAAATTGTTACTCGGGAGATGCCCTTTCAAAACCTTTTGAACGAGTGTGAAAGGAAGCAAGATCACTCGGCAATGTTTTCATGTTTAGAGAGTCTGAAAAGAGATTAAAGGAGACTCCAGGGGGTTACTTTTTCGTATAACCTTTACGAGTCCGAAAAAGTGATAAAAATCTACTTAGTTACATCCTCATGTTTTTACGAGCACGAGAAAGAACACAGACTAAGATCGGTAACTTATTCTCATGTTTTTACGAAAATAAGAAAGAACAAAGACTAAGCTCATTCCAAAAAAAGAATACTACGTTAAGATGGGAATGACCTTTGAACGAGGATCACTCATAGTAGCGTGTCTCTCTGGAGGCAGTTTTCCCCCAACTTCTTTGGAAAAAGTGGGCGGTTTTGCTTCAACATGATGTCTAGAGGCTAGAGATCTTCCCCCCAAGCGTCATTTCCTCCGGTGACTCTTCTTATTTCCTCGTTTAGGTTTCTGGTTACTAAGGGAAACATTTTCACTAGGTGGAGGAAAAGAAGGTTCAAGTACTTGATGCAGAGTGAGAATCGATTGTAATGGAGGGGGGTCTGGTTCATTTTTTAACTAGCTTGACAGAGACAATGAACTATGCTCGTCGAGACTAGGTACTACCAATGGAGGAGAGGGATCGAAGGATTGTCGTGACTAAGTTGAAATCATGTTTAAGGTGGAAACCTGCACAATGGTAGGAGAAGGCAAAGGAAAAATCCCCATGAGCAAGGAATCCTTGAGAAGACCTACACCTACACTCTCAAAATCCCTGACCTCATCATCAAAGTCCACTTTTACAGAACCTAGATTATTAGTAACCGTATTAAATTCATTTAAATGATATGCAACAGACCTACCTTCTGACATCTTCATATTAAATAATCTCTCCATTATAAATACCTTATTGGATGTCGAGGGTTTTTTATGCAGTTTAGCCAATGCGTCCATCAGATCCTTCTTTGTCTTTTCTTTCGAAATATTGAAAGCAACCAACGCTACCGGGATCAACCATATCATTTCTAGTTCCTTTCTATCAAGAACCTCCCATTCTTAGTCCTTCATAGCCATAGGCTTCTTTTCTATTCCACTCAATGGTAGGAATAGATCATTCTGATATAAATAATCTTCCATAATTGGTAGTCTTGGACATTAAATTTTTCGACCCTAAACTTTCCATCTTCCTCCATTTCTCCCACTTGAACCAGCAACCCTCTTTTCCTGCGAGTTACCTTTCGCTCTGATACCAGTTGTTATAAAAACAGGATCGCAAAGCAATAAAATAAAATAAAATACAGAAATAAAACACAGAAGATGCACAATACAATAGAGACACATATATATGTGGTTCACCCAGTGTGGGCTACGTCCACTAGAGAAATTGTCAGGTCCTTCCTTTTTATTATCCAACAAAATGAAGGAATACCACCTACAACACACCCACTATAACTTCATATTCTTTCTCTCATAGTCTCCTCTCTCAGAATACAATATTCGCAATGATACACAACTGCAATAAAATTCCCTCATAAAAGAGGGTTTCCTTCTAGGGAAAAAAATAACATAACTTATATCGTTAGATTTGCGACCTTATAATGAACTGTCCAGATTTACTATGAAATTACAATATACATTTACAAGGAAATATTTCCTTCGGGGTCTGCTTGCCCCCGGACCCCCCAACAGGGGGGATGAGCCCCCTGGATTCCACGGGGGGAAAGCCCCCCTGCGTGGAGGAGTGTATAGTATTCCAAGGTGTACAGTCATCATGGGGTATAAACATGGCTGAAAACAAAGACCTATGAATCAGGAAGATAATCAGGCTCCACAACCAATAAAAGTAAATATAGCAAAACTAATTAATTTAGTAATTATTGGAACATGTTATAGAAAAACATGTTTAGTAATAATACCTTTTATATGAATCTTTTTTGTTATTGTAAGTCTTTGTTATTTCAAGTCTCATAGGTCTCATTGCCCATGGCTCCATAAACGCTTCTTGTAGTATACGTATAACCCGATTCTTGGAGTCATTGGATTGTTTTTTGTATTGCAAGTGGAAATGACATCTATAAGTTCTTTCTACTATATCCCTCAAAGATCTATAAAAAAAAATCCCCTCTCATTAACTTCAAGAATTACTCAAGATGAACCGATGACTAAGTGGAATCGAGTGTTTAAAAATTGATAGCGATTAATGTAAAGAAATTCATTTTTAGTAAAAGTCAAAGAAAAACTTAATGTTGATTACCTTTCGATCCACCTGGTTCCTCTCTTTGTGACATTTCCATAAATATTTTACGCTCTTTTGCACTCAAATTTTGAACAATCTTATTGAGTTTCTTCAATTTTTTTCCCTGCATGACACGCATTAACCAATACACATCATTGATTTGAACTTACAAATACTTCAAATTATATATTAAGTTTTTAATAAAACTTAAAGAACTTGCCTACCTCTCTTCTTGGTATGATATACCATCGTGCTCTTTGCAATTAGATGTTTTCTTTGAACTTCTATCATCCATCTTATATAATAATAATAAAAAACAAGGAATCATCATAAATAAAATTTATGAAATTTGTATACAATCTATTATTTCAGTGCACTTAATTAAACAAAACGCACTGGGGCGTCCAGAATATACTTGCACCAACATGTACTATTAGTCATTGTGCACTACTAATTCGTGCACATATGATACAAAATCAATACTATTTATTTATTTGACCACTCGGTGCTTTACATAGATAAATGTGCACTGGTGTGCTTATCTATACAGTGAGCACCGAGGCGATTTGCCTGTACAGTGTGCACCACATACCGCAGAAACAATTTTTAAAAAATCATTGACAACGATAGAGTTGACAGGGTTTGGGATCCGATGCAATGAGTGGTACCATTGCAATGGATACTAAACATCCCATATGCAACTAAATAAACCCTATAAAACTTTATCACTTAAAAAAATAAACCCTATAAAAACCTATTGCTTAAAAAAATAAACTCTAAAAAAGTTTATCGTTTATACAAATAAACCCTATAAAAATATATTGCTTAAAAAAAAAGGTAAACAATAAATCTGCGGCTTCCAATATCTAAGGTAACTATGAAACCCTTATATTTTTTTAACATGCATTGAAAATAGTTTGAATCAAATAGGGAAAGATTGAAATGATCAGTAGAATGAAATAACATACCTGAAATTTCTTATATGCAAATTTGTATGTATCGTACAAATCCCTTCCGATTTTGGCTCTTCAAATAAATCCAGCCACTCCAAAGTCTTTCCTGGTAAATCTCTCTTCCACAAATATTCCCTCTAAATTCTGTCAAAAAATGAACTAATGAATAGTGTTTTCATTTATAAACAAATATGTTTTGAAAAATGAAATTCCCTCTCTTTTTTCATTATATTTTTTCAATTAGTATCTAAAAACACTTATTAAACTAGATATTTTAAAAATTAAGTTTGTCATCAACTCGGTGTGCCTCGCCGAATAGTGCGAACCGGTGCATATATAGTAAAAAACGTATCGATACCAATTTCATTGAAAAAATAGAAATGAAAACCTCCACTTTTAAAATTTACGGATGTTTTGGTTTGCGGAGGTTTTAATGGATATGAAGGTTCAGTTTGTTTCGTATTTTTTCACCCCCAATGTGTTCTATATATATAGATACGCACCAGAGCGTCATAAAATAGATAAACAAACCGTTAAATTCTAATATTGGATTCTGCACGTATTGACGATGGTTTTGGCTCAAATGCAGGGAAAACAATGTTATAATATCAAATGGCCAATACTTTAGATTCCATCTCATTCCATATTGTTGCAAGTTTGTTAACTTTTCCCACACCATTTGAAGTAAGTCTAGATTTTATTTATAATTCATTTATTTGATTGAATTTATTTCATTTATACATGCACATTTGAATAATTGTTCATTGAATTTTGTAGGATCATAAATTCGGATCGAGTTCGGATGAGAAAGATATTCCACCAGTGAAAAAAATCCGCAAGCTCTTATCAAGAGAAAGATACCACAAACAAATGTTTGATGAAAATGGACAACTGCTTTACCTTGCCAATTGTAACATGTAATCTTCCAGTAACCTGCAACCTGGGTCAATGATATTACATCGTGAATTGGATCTCTTTTATGACATGCCAGTGATATGTGGTTGTTCAAAATATAAAGGGTTGAAGAATAACCCTTGACGTGTCACATTGTCTCATTGTATTAATGATCGACTGCCCAAAGTTGATGGTCGAATTCCTCCACTGCGGTCAATAATCCAAAGTGATATAGAAAATACATATAGGAACGTTTCCATGTGCTCCTTTTTTGAAAAGTTGGAAGCCAGATAAACTATGTTTCCTCCTAAATTCGCCAACATGTCTCCTTTTGTTGTGTCAACAAAGATTTCTTATAGTGAGCCAAATTATGATATCAATACTACTCAAAATATCGCTACTAGGAGATCAAAAAAGTTGTATGAGATCAAAGCAAAAATGTCCAAGTACACACCAAAGTATATTCAATTGTTGGAAGGTAGTGACGACTTCCCTCTTCCTATCCGTATATAAAGTGAATACCAAACCAATCACAACAAATATTTGTATAGATCTTGGTCATTGTCCATGCATGTTCCTAATGTTGGAATTGAATTCTATTTTTGTGGTAATATTTATATGATTTCCAAGTCTAAAATAGATTATGCAAATTTTACACTGTTTATGCTTTCACATGTATTTGTTCCTCCCAAACAATCAATGGTACTTGTGTCATTTTGTGGTCCTCTTTATAGTCGGTCTGATTACTTGAATATTGTCAAATATAAACATATCATTTCCATGTATAGTATGTGCATGAATGGTTATGCTCCTGGAAACTTTAATAGGAAAAACCTGTTATATATCGATGGTCATCCATGAACTCATGGGAACATCATAGGGTTCATAAATAGTTGCAGGTCCTCATTATTTAGTGAAAATTGTTCCTTTGAGGAACACTCCAATGACAAAGAGTATTTTATGAAAAGGAAGGCATCTATATTTGTTGTTGTGCATACAATACATAGTTTGTCTCTTGGTGACGAGTTGTTAATAAACTATAACTTTCATAGACCACCAATGGCTCATAAAAACATTGGGTATACCTTTAGACGTCCCCTTGGGACATAAGAAAAAGATGATTGAGTAATTGTATTTTTGGATTTTCAATGGAACTAATGTAAATGTATTGCTTAATTCGACATCAGTTTTATAAAATGGTTGGTTGCATGTTACAATCATTGCATCAAAGATGGGGACTAGGCTCCCTATAACCTCTATACATGGAGTTTTGTTTATTTTATTTATTTGGTTTGCTTAATTCTTTTTATATTTTTATATAATAATAATAAACCTTATCCATTATAAGCTTTGCACACTAGGGATTGTATGAGGGCCTAATATGGCCCACATGTGAAAAATAATGTTTTTGCCCTTAAATTTGATGATTTATGGGTTATTCATGATGCAAAGGGACCTATAATATCAAATAGGCTCACAAAGGGAATATGGAAAACATCACTTATTTAAGGATCTCTTACGATTAATTGTGGAGGGAAAATGATAGTTGTATATTAGTTATTTGATAAAACATATGTATTAATAAAATGATTTTGATTACATGATTACAAAAAATATGAGAATGGATATTAGTAATTGTAGAATTTGCATAGAACACTAATGTCATAGGATGCATGCATATTATGTAAAATAAAAAAAATTGAGAGGGAAAGTATCATATGTCCATGTTATATAATGACTTTATGTCAAATTTTATTTTGTCTTAAAAAACATAGTGGTGGTTGGGACTGCATAAACCAATTAATTAAATTCATCAGTTCGAAGTCATTTGTCATTGTGCTTCATTTTTACAATGTTTTTAAATAGTTTACATAGAATCATGTTTGATGAAATTGCATGTATCTATAGATCTATTTCTATGGATTCAAAATATATATTTTTATATAAATTTTATTATTTGATGAATTGCATGCATCTATAGATATATTTTTATTAATTCCAAATATATACAAAAAATTATTAAAATGTTATTGTTTCATATTATTTTAATATTTTTCGTGTAACATGTATCATAATTTAAAAATACATGTCTATGTTTTTGCAATAACATTTTAACACAATCATTTTTAAAAAATTGGCATTTTCATCTACAAACTAAAAAAACATATTGATTCTATTAACACCTTTATTATTATTATTATTATTATTATTATTATTATTATAAAGTGATGTTCATTTCATAGTCTAATATGACACTTGCCATAAGTCATCGCAATATAATAATTGGAAAAGCAATTAGAATCCAAAGTAAATGATTTCATAAAACTAAAGTTAAACATTTTATGACAACTCTAAATTATAATGAGTGATACATCTTAAATTTAATTTTAAAACAGAGAAATCATTAGCATACTTATTATACATTTTATAAATCAAACAACTACAACATCAACATGATTTGAAAAAAATCAATATACATGTGTGATACATTATTTACAACACACCAGTGCAATTGAAATCGCACCAGAGAAGTTGTTACGTAAAAATGCATCGAGAAACAATTTAATTGACAAAGACAAAGCCACACAATTATAGTTTTGCGGAGGTTTTTCTTTGTGAAGGAAAAAACATTGGTCACTCTTCGGTGCCACTCATAATTTAGTGCATGGACTCGATCCTCTTCCACTTCCTTAGTGCTTTGCCTCACATCTCCTCCTCCACGGGCCACATGATTTTCTCCAAGATATTGTCCTCGTCATTCCTATAACCATAATATGAAATGGAGCCAATTCGCTTGTAGATCACATACCTAGACATCCTCTTCTTTTCCTCGAGGGGGCTTATCGAATAACTTTATGGGGATGGGGAGGAATTTCATAGCCCTGAAATATCTGTAACCAGGACCCTTGTCTGTGGCACCAAACACAACTACATTATTCCCTTCAAGTCCATCATCTTGGCTCGTACTTTGGCATAATTAGGACTGTCAATTCTATAGTCAGATCTTCCCAGTGCCCCTTTAATCCGTTCAAAAAGAAAGGAGCATGGTGGATGTATTAATTATAAAATTGTGTCAACCTCAATATTTACCTAAACTCCATATTTCATATTTAATAGAAGTTAAGAAGAACATTTGGAAAAACAATCGATGATCCATAAACTTTGTCAACATGTCTTGTCGGTAAATATTAAGCATTTCCTTGGCCTCAACCTACTTCTCCATGAGATCCTCACTTGTGTACTTAATAAGAAGTTCATCATGTTTCCTCTTCTCCACAACCATGCACTCAATCGCTTTCTCATCTACAAGGGGCACATGGAAAACAAACTCTCGCTCTCGCTATTGTTGGTTTCCCTTGTCTCACTCTCCCATTCCTTCCACCACATCCTCATCTTCCATGAATAGGACTGAATTAATGGAAACAACCTCACTGCTCTTGATCAACAACTTGGCCTCCCTCTAGATAGAAACGATCCTCTGCCACTCCCTTAGCGCTTTAGTCTACATCTCCTCCTCCGTAGGTCACTTGACTTTCTCCATGATACCATTCTTGTCATTGTTGTCACCATAATAACTGAAATCAATTCACTTGTATATCACATACATATACCTCCTCTTATTCACCTTGAGGGGATTATCAAATATATCTTTGATGTCGGGGAGGAATTTCTCAGCTGCACTTGTACAATTGATTGTTGCAAGATGGAATGTTGCAATCTTCAAGCAACCATTTGTACAAGTGCAGCCAGGAAATTCCTCCCCATCATCAAAGAGCTATTCAATAAGCCATGTGAGGAAAAGAAGAGGATATCTATGTATGTGAACTACAAGTGAATTGACGCCAATTATTATGCAAGAGGGATGATGAGAATGATATCTTGGAAAAAGTTGAGTGGCCCATAGAGGAGTAGATGTAGGCCAGAGCGCTAAGGGAGTGGAAGAGGATAAAATCTATCTAGAGGTATACCATGTTGGAAATCAAGAGTGAGGATTCCATTGCCATTAATTCAATCCTATTCAAGGAAGATGATGATATGGTGGAAGAAATGGGAGAGCGAGACAATGGAAACCAACAACAGAGAGAGCGGGAGTTTTTTTCCCATGTTCCCCTTCTGGATGAGAAAGAGATCAAGTGCATGGTTTTGGAGAAGAAGAAACATAATTAACTTCTTAGTAAGTACATTGGTAAGGATCTCATTGAGAAGCAGGCCGAGGCCAAGGAAATTATTAATATTTAGCGATAAGTCATGTCAACAAAACTTATGGATCATCGGTTGTTTTTCCAAATGTGCTTCTTAACTTCTATTAAATATACAATATGGAGCTTAGGTCAATATTGAGGCCAACAAAATGTTATAATTAATACATCCACCAGGGTCCTTTCGTGTTGAACAAGGAAAAGGGGGCATTAGGAAACTTCGATCGTAGAACTTGGCAGTCCTAATTATGCCAAAGTAGAGGCCGAGATGACGGACTTGGAAGGGAATGAAGTTAATATTCTTGGTGCTACATGCAAGGGCCCAAGTTATAGATAATTCGAGGCTAAAAAATTACTCCCCATAACCAAAGAGGTATTTGATAAGCCCCCTCAAGGTGAAGAAGAGTAGTTTTAGGTATGTGATCTACAAGGGAATTGATGTGAATTCATATTATGGCTACCGGAATGACAAGGATTGTATCTTGGAGAAAGTCAAGCAACCCAAAGAGGAAGAGATGTGAGGTAGAGCATTGAGGAAGTAGCAGAGGATCATTTCCATGTGCTAAATTATGAGAGGCACCAAAAATTGACCTATGTTTTTGCCTCTGCAAAGCAAAACCTCCACAAAATTTAATTGTGGAGGTTTGCATATGTGGATTGTGAATTAAATTGTTTTTCTTCTAGCTGCAAATGTTGTTGTTGTTACTAATGTGCTTAGCATCGTTGGCGTATGTGATTCACATAAAAATATTTTTAGGCACATACATATATAGATAAAATGAATTTAAAATATAAAAATAAACATATATAACTAATTTGTTTCTATCAAAAACTGAAAAATAGTTTTTGTTTGCAAAAAAAAGTGAAAAACAAAGCAATGCTCTTAACAAATACATATACACAGCGTCCGATGCACCTTATCATACATAATGCACCGAACCAACATATTTTCAATATAACGCACATGTGCATCATTATCAGTTGAGCGATGATATATATAGCGGTGCGGTGTGGTTTATAGCGCATGGGTTAAGGGTTGGTGTTAAACCACGCGGTGCGTTGGGTTATATTAAATGCACCAACTCTATATGTTAGTACATGCAACAAACACTTTTAACCAATGCATTGTCTTTTCATGATGCACCATTAATGGGAGTATTTTACAATGTGCATCAAAATGATAATTTTTAAACTATTTTTAACCAATGGAGTTATCATAATCAGTGTAGAGCATCGGAAGTAGGGTGTCTTAGGAAAAAAGGTGAGTGTTGATGCTTTCTTGAGAGTTAGGAAGCACAGGATGATTTGTAACAATGAAAATTGGTTTGGTAATTTTTGTTTTATTTACCCTAACACGATGCACCTTTAGACATAAAGACGCACTATTGGGTTACGTTGAATAGCACCGATGGGATTTATTCGATGCATGTGATTTTTTTATAAAGTAGGGCGATGCTACTGAAACTTGGACATGTTTGTGTTGTATTGTTCATGAACGTCTCGGTGCATATGGTTAAATGGCAACAATGTGATTTATTTGGTGCATATAATTTTATTATAAAGTATGGAGATGCTATTGGAATGTAGATGCATCGGTACTGTATTTTTCATGAACTAGCCAATGTGTAGCTTCCTTAAAGGTGTGCCAAGAAAAAACCTCTGCAAAAACTTATAGTCATATGCTTCCACTATGAACTGTGAAGGTGTGTTTGAACATTTAAGTCACGGTGCAGTATTTTTTAGGTGCACAACGAGGCATTTGTACCATAACGGTGNCAAAAACCTCTGACTACCCACCTCTGATAACAGCCTCCACTATAAACAACTAAGAGAAAAAAAAAATCGAAGAAGTTCCATAAAAACCTCCGCAATAAGGTGTTCTCCTTGTAGTGTAAAAAGGAAGACAGTTCCATGGACCAACACTCATGATAACCAAAGTTAAGCCAAGATTCCAGTCAATCAAAAAAAATGGAATGCATGAAATAAAAAGAAGAAATATTTTATGAAAAAAAGAAAATGGAATGCGAGCTGCAAACTACACTAATAACAACTAGTTTCTTTTATTGAAGAAACCAGAACAAGTCAATATGTATGCTACATAAGAGAAAATAAAAGAAAACATCTAACTACGAAGGAAGAAAGGATGAAGGAAAACTATGCTACTCCTATTCCTACTCTATCCTACACTTGCTAAAAAAGAGCCATGTAAAATAATAATGCTAGTGTAACTAATCAAGTAACTCTAAACTTGCAACCACATCATTGTTCATGAAAATTCAATTGCAGAAAATGGAGTAGTAAGGGGTCAAAGATAGGAAGAATTGAATCAAGCAAATATCCACCAAACATGTTAAATTTGGCGGCATTATGGTTCATGGGACATGTATATGTGTAGGATTCCTCCAACCAAGGCTCAATTCCATCATAAAATTTGCAATGATTATTGTAGGACTCTTGGAAGGAAATAAAAAATGAGGGACATACCTAATAAGATCCATAAATGAAATTTGTGTGCAATGTACCTTGTGAGAGAGTCTTGGTATGGGAGGCATCATTCATTCCAGGGGTTGAAGAAAAAAAATGAAAACCTAACATAACCATCAGTCAAAACCGAAGTGCCTCATTATCCACGTAAGACTCCTAATGCAGGGATTTTCCGAAGGTCGTAACTTTTGACTCGGTTATCTGTCTGGGCTGAAATTTTACAGGGAGTTGTGTCTCAAAGAGTTCACTATCATGTTAATATCATTATTCAGTTTGGACATCGTTTTGACACTTTTCCAAAGCCAAATTTCTTCATATAAGACCCCAAATTGGGGTTTTAGTGTTTTTACGGGAAATTTTTAATTTTTAATTATCAGATATCTCTTAGTTTATGAACTTAATAAGAAAAACGAGTTGAAAAATAGTGTCACTCTAGTTAAATCTTAGTTGTTGGTCAGTTTTAGAGTCATGCGAGAATTTCCCAAAATTAGTTTTTTTTCAAAAATTAGTTGTTTTTGAAAATCTCAGATAGTAGTTATAAGGGGTTAAACTTCCATTGTAATAGTTAGGATGGAGAAGGAATAAAAGAGAGTTATTTTCCATTCTTGTTTGTTTTCATGGTTTTTAGATCTTGTGAATGGATCCAAGTTTATTGGTTACATCATCTAGTATAAGAGCAGGAAAATGGTTGGGAGAGGAAGAGGAAGAGCAGGGTATCTTGCTCATATGCGCATAGATATGCAAAAACTCCAAAGGAAGGTAGAATATATTACAAACGTGATAGATAGTCAGATAATAATACAAAGAGAAGTGTTTGATGAGGGAAAAGCTCAAGGAGACACAGATCAGCATAGAAAACATGAAGAAGAACAATTAGAGCACATGAATTTTGAAGAAAGGATTCTTAGGGATATAGAAGGGAGAAATGATACGATCAAGATGGAAGTTTCAGAATATGCAGGGAATCTTAAACCATAGGAGTTAATAGATTGGATTAACGACATGGAATTTATTTTTGAATGGCAGTCTATGCTAGAGGAAAAGAAGGTGAAATCCGCATGCACCAAGTTTAAGGGTCACACCATGATCTGGTGGGATCATGTGCAGAAAGACAAAGAAAAAAAAGGAAAAGACAAAATAAGGACTTGGAGAAAGATGGAAAAAAAATGCTAGAATTTGTTTTTCCTCTCGACTATGCCCAGAACCTTTTTTGTAGATTTCAGAACTTGAAGAAAAACTTGTCCACCATGGAGGAACTCACAAATGAGTTTTATCAGTTGTCCATTTGCATGGATCACCAGGAAACTAATGAGAAATTGGATGCAAGGTATGTGAATTGTTTAAAAGTTTCTATTCAAGATGAACTGAGCATGCATAGGGTTCACAATGTGGAAGAGGCATACCAATTATCCTTAAAGGCAGAGGAAAATCAAAACCAACAGCTTTCTCAAAGGAATAGAGGAGAAAGGAGGGGTACATCATCTACCTCACGGGGTGGTTTTAACTATGGCGGAGGTGAATCATCCCAAGGAGCTGAGAAAGAAGAAGATACTCGATAAGGTAACTTGAATCAACCACGTGGTAGAGGATTTCAGAGGGGTAGAGGTTACAGTGGTGGTTGTTTGGTTTTTATATTATTTGCACTAAAATTCTACTCAAGGTGAATCTATTGACAATTGAAGGTTGATTTGGATCGAAAGAATGTCGAAGTTGAGGTGGATCGACAACAAGTCGAAGGTCGAGGGAGTCAATCGGGTAAAGTCAAATTCAAAGATATTGATGGCAAGTCAGCTGAAAAGAGGTCGAAGTGCAAGCATGAGATGATCGAATAGATACCAAATGAAGGTCGACTGGTAGTCCACTCATAAACCCGACTTGGAGTCGACTGTAACAAAATCCATATCTTTGCGGGATTTATAGCCAAGGATATGCATGGATCTGTAACTATTTTTGGGCACCAATCTTTAGGGTTTTCCTGTTGTAAATCCTATAAAGAGCCATGTTGTAAGGCCGTAAAGGCTAATGTAGGTTAATGAAAAGTATGCTAATGCATGTGTAAATTGTAGGTTGTTGTTCATGCATATGTAAGCCGAATTGGCTAAAGGGTTGTTCTTGCGCATGCAAGAGGGTATGATGTCGATTGTGTCTTCAATGTGGACCAAGGTTAGACATGTAACCTTTTATTTTGATTGAATAAGACAACAAGAAAGCATAACGCTCAAAGGAATGTTGGCTTTCCTGGTTAAAGGTTTCCAGGGTAAAATCTCGGTGTACTGTGTGATTGCTTGAGTCATTTCTTGATCCAGGTGGATATTGGTGGCCGCCCACCTATTCCAACTGGCTCCTTTTGACAGTTTTAGTTCAGCATGTTCTTATGTAATTCTTTGTAATTGTGGGTTCTACATTTTCAGAGTTGTCTAAATCCCTACACAGCTACCAAGTGGAGATTGGTGGTCTCCCACCTAATCCAACTAGCTTATTTTGGAAATTTTCATGTCGGTATATCTTTATGTACTTCCAGGGCCGTTTTAGGGCCCTAAACAATGTTTTTGTTGGTTTTCCACAGTCAAACTATATACATAGTCAAAGTTTGACAACATAATGTGTAGCTCTCAAAAACACCTTTCCAATGGGCTATCGCGTGCCTAAAACATAGGTCGTATGCAAAAGTCACAAACTCAGGAAGTTGAGGTACCAACTTACCCATCAGGGTCCACATAACGTTTGGTGTTTCATCTCCTAGGTTTAGGTTTTTGGATGTTATAGGGTTTTGGCATTCATGAGTAATGTTAAAAAGGCCTCTAGAGCCTCATTGTAATCATTCTTCTTAGACATATGTGCATAGAAACCACATCTCTTCTCAAAGATAACTACCACCATTCGAGCAAGTTGTTTTCAATTCTGCAGTTTTACAATTTCAGCCTATTTTATTTATTCAATAGAAGTTATTGTTCACTGGATATTTGTTGTTGTTCTCTATATATCTTTGTTATTATATTCAGTCTTTTATTCATTTTGTTCCGCTCATAAATATGGATCAGTGGTATCAAAGCAGTCCGCTCTTCATTTATTTTTCTTCATGCATGTTCCTGACAAGATCTGAGTACAAGAAGTTGGGAATCAAACTAGTCGTGTCTAGCCTAACAACAACCCATGGGGGACGAAAATAAAGATGATGGAGCAAGGTATCATTTTAAAATGTTTCTCAAGGAAGCCCTTGTGTGACAAAGGAACGAAATGATGGACAACTTTGCACAGATCCTTCGGCGGTTTCCCACAGGAGACACATCTTCAACAAGAAGCCATGCAACCCTCTTCAAGGTACAAGTAAATTTTGATATTCCATTATTTGAAGGATTGATAGATGCAGATGTTGTAGATAAATGGTTGAATTTGCTTGAAGAGTATTTTTCGGTCCACAATTTTTCCGATAGGGAAAATATTACTTTTGCACTCCTCAAGGTCGTCCCTCATGTTAAGGACTGGTGGGATACTTACTCTAAGCAAAGGGCCATAGAGGAATCTACAATATTTGCAGTCGCCCCCACATGGGATTCCTTCATGGATTCCATTAAAGAACATTACTACCCTATTGGAAGCTACGAGGACCAATACACAAGATGGACCACCCTACGTCAGGAAATGGACCAAACAATACCATATTTCACCAATATTTTCCATACCTTGCACACCAAATTGGGTATCAAAGACTCTGAATGAAATATGGTGCTCAAATACTGTAGCGCACCTTTTCGGCTACCATAGCTTAATCGCTCTTAAAAGGATACTATAACACCACTTGGTACACAACTCATACAGGCATTATATAATAACATGCATTTAATCAAGAGATTCAATTAAACTCAGAGTAAACATAAGATTTCCTGCTATAATTAACAATCAATAGCATTTAACATTAATTCATACACACAGCGGAATTCATGATAACATAAGCAGCACATTCATGCAAAACATGATTAAAGCATAATCATATACTTATCTTTTAACAGTGGTAGACTCCACCAACCAAGTGCAGACCTTCCACGAACCTCCCAGCCTTAGACCGCACTGCTCATCAGCTCAACAGTGGGTCACCCCCGAGCTGGGACTAAGCTCCACCCCAAGGCAAGGAATCCTAGGCTAGGTTGAGGTTACAGGGAAAACAACATAGAAAATCTAGAAGGATTCTTCCCAAGATGCCATCTTACGCCCACTACTACCAGACTCTCATTCCCCACATGCCTGTTCCACCCGGGAGTATACACCTTCACAAGCACAGTCCATCGGTGCTAACCTCCCTCTCTAGGTCTCGGAAACAGGTCGGATCAGGAAGTCTCAGAGCCTGAAGCTGGTGCTGGACACTCTCTGGAAGAAACCTCTTCCAACAACAACCACCTCCCTCACCTAGAGAGAGATCACACACAGGCTCAATCACAACTCACGTTGGCCATCAAACCACATGCAGTCTAGCTCTGTGTGGTCACCATAGCCAACCGGAAATACAACACAGCCTCTCAAATAGGCTCAGCAATGGCTCGAGGCCTCACAGTGATGGTTCACGGGAATGCATGATGAGTAATTCCCACAGGGGTTGACACAGACTCCACAGCTCAGAACGGAGGTGAAACTAGCTCTTCAGAAACAAACACAGGCTTCTTGGCTCACAGAATAGAGGTGTACATGGATTTACAGAGCCAAACATAGGCTTTCCAACTGGTTCAACAATGGCGGAATGGTTCAGGGTCACTACTTCGGAACAGAGCCTCCATGCATGGGTTCGATCAGTCGGACAGAGGATGCACACGGATTATCAAAGACAACATGGGATTTTCGACTCTCAGGAATGCACAAGGATTTCTCTGCAGGAGTCAGGTTGGTCGTACTATCTAGGGCTTCGTACGCGTTCAGGCAATTGGGTAGAATGGAGGAGGAATCCTTCTCACGGCTCATCCTGGCCATTTTATTCACATGCGCTAGGGTTGACACTTGTCACCCATGGAACTGCATGCATTCCACTCACACGCATCACCCTTGTATGTCCTCCCCTTGCCAGAAATTTAGGATAAAACATAAAATGCACATGTCTTTTTGGGATAATATTAAAATATTATTCGCAGGCTTAAGCCCCCTAGGATTAGCCCCCAGGCTCAACACTTAGCCCCTTTCCCACCTTCCAGCCCCTAATTCCCTTGCCTTCTCTGTGGAATCTCAATCCCCCTTCACTCATTCATCATGGTCGGTCTACACCTGGTGGTGTTTACAATTTTATTAAATGTTCTGCATACATACAAGTACAAAATCAGGCCCTTGGCCTCCAACCCTTAGGCTCTCTGGCCTAATAAACACATAAGCCACTGGCTTATAAAAACTTGGCTCACCAGCCTATAAAACATAATTACAATTTCTTTCAGAACATGGTTTTCAATGGGGCTCGGCCTTGGGGACACTACAAATACCATAGATGTATGCATAGATACATTCAAACAAAAATGGATTTTCTGAACATCGCATTGTTGGGTACGACTTATAGATATGTTGTCAAGATCGAGAAAAAATTTAAGCAAAAGAGGCGAGAGTTTGGATCTGCAAACTCCTCATAGCTGAAGTAGGGAGAAGGCAGCCCCAACCCAAAAACAAGGGACAGAGAAAATATGGCCACTCTCAGGACAACCAGTCCAAGCCGCAACACAAGAAAGGTAATGAGAAGTCGAAGAAGGACACGGGAAAGTGGTGTGAATACCATAAAATCCCTTGGCACAACACCGAAGAATGTCTCTCCAAGCAGTCATCAATGGCCAAGCTGAAAGCTTTTGAGTTAGAGGTAGATTCTGAATCTGAATCAAATCTAGAAGGAGGGAAGCAGATTATTGGTGTTGAACCCAATGCCACTGTCGCTACCACCAAATTCCAACCAAGTGAACCAGAAGAACAAGAGGGAGGGGAACACCTCTTTCACTCACAGATGTGGGTAAAGGGGGCTCCGCTTCATTTCATTGTCGATAGTGGAAGTTAGAAGAACATGATCTCAGCAGAGGTCGTCAAGCGGTTGGACCTGTTGATGACACTACACCCACAACCCTACACCATCGACTGGCTTTTCCAAGGAAGAGATCTTCGCACCAATCAACAGTTTTGTTTGCCCTATGGCATCAAGCCCTTCAAAGATGACGTATTGTGTGATATTGATCCCCTTGAATTTTGTGATGTTCTTTTAGGACAACCATATTTGTGGAAGCGACATGTTGTGTATGAGTTTGGACCCCACAATGTTATTATTACTTTGGGTAGACAATTGTATAGGATACCAGAGGTAGCACTAGATATTGGTATTTCTTTAATCTCTTTTAAGAAATGCAGTAAGGTCATTTCACAGACCGTGAAGTTCATCTTATTTGTGATCCGTGCTCACATTAAGCATAAGGTCACTGCCACATCTATGACCTCTACATAGAGCCTCTCTTTACAATAGTAGAATTGTGGAAGAGTATAGAGATATCTTCTCCTCACCCACCGGGGTACCGACACACTGCCAAGTCAAGCATCCAATTGATCTAACCCCCAGTGCACCTCTTCCTAATGGACTGGTTTATCATCGTTCACTGATGGAAAATGATGAAATCAAGCATCAGATCCAAGAATTGCTTCAAAAGGGGCACATCAGACCCAACTCCTCCCCTTGCGGAAGCCCGATTGTACTGGTGTAGAAGAAATAAGGGACCTAGTGGCTCTACACTGATTACAGAGCATTGAAGAAAATCACAGTCAGAAACCGGTACCCAATTCCCCAAATTGATGAACTTCTTGACCAACTCAAGGGAGCCAAGTTATTCAACAATATTGACCTAAAGTCTGGCTACCACCAGGTTCCCATCAAACCGAATGATGTGTACAAGACAACTTTCAAATCTAAAGAAGATCTCTTCGAATGGCTGGTCATGCCCTTTGTCCTAACAAATGCACCAAAAAATTTCATGAGTTTGATGGATGATGTGTTGAGACCCTTCACCAAATATTTTGTGGTGGTATATCTGGATGACATCCTCAATAAAACTTGGGAGGAGCACATGCAGCATATTCAGCAGGTTTTGAGCACTCTGCGGCAACACAAGCTATATGCCGACTTGGAAAAATTCTCCTTTGGCATGAACATGGTCCAATACTTGGGCTAAATTGTTGATGAAGATGGGGTACATGTGGATCCAACTAAGATCCAAGTCAGCGATGATAGTCCAACCCCGACCACACTGACGGACATTTAGATCTTCTTGGGACTTTCCAACTTCTACTGACAGATCGTGTTGGGATTCTCCCATATTGCATGGGCCCTTGGCCAAGTGACAAAGGGCAGTGGAAAGGAAAATTTCACGTGAGGGATGGCACAACAATAAGAATTTGATGATATGAAGCATCACTTGTGCTCAGATCTAGTACTCTCCTTACTTGACTTGCAACAACTCTTTGATATTGAGACTGATGCATATGACTATGTTGTAGGTGCATTTCTCACTCAGCACGGTCATCTAGTAGCATACCATAGTGAGACACTCTTAGATACTGTCCAGAAATACCCCACCTATGACAAGGAAATGTATTCCATTGTACAAGCTTGTCGTCAATGGAAACATTACATTCTGGGAAACAAGACAATCATCCACACTGATCACAACCCTCTACAGTTCATACAGACATAGGGGAAGTTGCAGAATGACTACCATCAGAAGTGGTCCAGATACCTACAAAATTTCCATCTCAACATCAAGTATAAGATAAGGAGCACAAATCCTATCGCTGACTACCTCATTCGACCTCCCATGGCTGCAATTACCACCGTGCTCCATTCCTATGGGAATGAGGCATCTGAGTGGCCCCAAATTTATCAGAAAGATTATGACTTCACCACCACCTATCATCTCTTGGGTATAGGTGCGAATGTCACTGATTTTCACATTCGGGATGAACTGTTATGCCACCTAGGCCACCTCTGTGTTTCTGCAAGCGAGTGGGCAAAGTTGATTTTGGAGGCTCACTATAGTCGGATGGTAGGAAATTTTGGCGTGGAGAAAATTGTGGTTGTTCTACAAAAACATTTTTATTGGCCAAAACTTCAACAAGACATCGTCATGTATATCATATCTTGCACTGCTTATGCCATTTCTAAGCCATCCATCAAGAATCAAGGATTATACACCCCTCTTCCTACTCCCGAGAGGCCTTGGGAATTCATCTCGATGGATTACATGTATGGACTTTCATCCACCAAGCAAGGAAATGATTGTGTATTTGTGGTGGTTGATCAGTTTTTAAAGATGGCCACTCTCACAGCCTGCAAGAAAAGCATCACAACCTTCTTCGAACAAGTGTGGGTCCATTTTGGGATACCATAAACCATCATCTCTAATTAGGACAAAAGGTTCCTCAACACATTTTGGTTGATTCTATGGTCATTGTTGGACACCAAGCTCACTAAATTCACTTCCTTCCACCCTCAAACCAATGGCTACATAAAGGTCATCAATCGAATGATTATGCACATCCTGCGCATGTATAACTATAAGAATCCACGTACATGGGATGAGAGTCATCCCTATGTTCAACATAGCTACAACAGGGCTCTCCATAGCTCCACCAGTCATATCCCATTTCAAGTGGGGCTAGGATTCGAACCCTTTGGTCCCATTGATGTTGCACTACCTCTTGCAACCACACAAACATAATTTTCCCATGTTCAGTCTGAGGCCAAAAAATCCACCAAATTCATTGAGTGGATTCAACACATCCTCAAACAGGTCCATGAGATTTTGCAGAAAGTCAATGCTAAGTACAAGCAGTACCATGATCAACACCGGTTACCACACAAGTTTCAGGTGGGAGACAAGGTCTGGTTACATTTGCAGAAAGAATGCCTTAAAGGGCCCCATCGGAAGCTCTATCCACTTCATTATGGGCCTTACACTATCACCAAGGTTATGGGAGACAATGCTTTCAAGCTCAACACTCCCCCCTTCATTTTCCTGCACCCGGTGTTCAATGTGAATCTCCTCCAACCATATTTTCCACCATTATTGGACACCTCTGAGATCGCATAACATTTGAAACCAACAGATCTCAACCCTGACTGCATGGAACAAGCATCCACTAATTAGATAGTGGACACACGGGTCAAGGGCACTTGCCAACAGAGGATCCAGCTTTATCGGGTTGTCAAGGCAGGGAATCTCCTACACCAATGAAAATGGCTCACCCAGGGCCAAATTCAACAGAAAATTCCTCACCTAATGTGGGCACTCAACTAAATGGAGACTATGGCTTCCTAAGGGGGGAGGACAGATCTAGGTGGATACTGGTGACCACCCACCTATTCCAACTGGCTCCTTTTGACATTTTTAGTTCAACACGTTCTTCTATAATTATTTGTAATTGTGTTTTCTACACTTTCGGGGTTGTGTGAATCCCTACACAGCTAACACGTGGATACTGGTGGCTGCCCGCCTAATCCAACTGGCTTATTTTGGAAGTTTTCATGTCAGTACATCTTTTTGTACTTCCAGGGTTGTTTTGGGGCTCTAAACAGTGTTTTTTTTGGCTTGCCATAGTCAAACTATAGACATAGTTAGAGTTTAATGGAATAATGTGTATTTCTTGAAAATGCCTTTCCAACGGGCTATCACGCGCCTAAAACAAATTTTGTATGCAAAAGTTACAACCTCGGAAAGTTGAGGTACCAACTTACCCATCGAGGCCCACATAACTTTTGGCGTTTCATCTCCTAGGGTTAGGTTTTTGGATGTCTAGGGTTTTGGAATTCATGAGTAATGTTAAAAATGCCTCTAGAGCCTCATTGTAATCATTCTGCCCAGACGGATGCGTGTAGAAGCCACATCTCTTCTTAGAGATAGCTACCCACCATTTGAACAAGTTGTTTTCAGTTTTGCAGTGTCATCCTATTTTATTTATTCAATAGAAGTTATTATTCATTGGATATTTGTTGTCGTTCTCTTTATCTTTGTGTTATTGTATTCAATCTGTTATTTATTTCGTTTAGTGTGGAAGTGTCTTTCATTTCTTGACATGTGGTATCAGAACTTAAGTCTTCCCTGACAAGTGAGTTATCAAAGTAGTGTTATGATTTTGCGAGTATATCAGATATTGATTTTCCAATCTTGAATCTAAGAACTAAACCCTAGGTACAGTAAGAGTTGTAAGTCATAAATTGTGTTAAAGATAATGGTAAAGAATGGCGAGTAGTTCCAGAATAGAGATAGAAAAATTCAATGGCCATAATTTTGAGCTTTGGAAGCTTAAAATGGAAGATCTTCTTGTAGATCGAGAACAATGGACAATAGTCTGTCCAGGTACCTAGTCGATAGGCATGTCGACGGAAGAATGGGAGAAACTCAAAAGAATAGAAAGAAGTACGATTTCTCTTTGTCTTGCAGATTCGGTGTTGTTGAATTCTTAGGTGAATATCCGATCAAGAAACTATGGGACAAGTTGGGAATCTTATATAAGTCGAAATCTCTGGTAAATAAGTTGTTTCTCAGAAAGAAACTATATCTTTTGACGATGAATGATGGAAGTTTGGTGACTGAGAATTTCAATGCGTTTAATATCTTGTTAATCCAGTTATCATCTATGGATATTAATATCACTGGTGAGGAGAAGTGCATCATCCTATTATGTTCTTTACAAGACTCTTGGGATAGCTTAGTCGTGGCTATTGGGAGTAATAAAACCACACTAGTGCTAGAGAACATGGTTGCTTCTCTATTTTCAGAATAAATGAGAAGGAATAAAATGGAAGGATCGACCAAATATGCTCTGGTAGTGATAGGTCGACCAATAGACAAAGATAAAGTAATATTCTATGGTAGAAATTTTAATTCGAAGGTTAGATCTAAATCCTCGGTTCAGTCGAGGTGAATATCATGGAAATGCGGTAAAGTTGGGCATTATAAAAAGGATTGTAATTTGAAGGAAACAAAATTCATTGTTGGATACGACGAGAAGCAGTCAACTAAGAGAAAGACAACCTTGGAGAAATGAGGTGATGTGTACCTGACGTCGACCAGTACACTGTCGGATCAAGATGTTTGGTTGATCAACTCAAGAGAATCATATCATGTGACACCACATAAAGAATGGTTTTGTGAATATGAAAGATATGATGGGCGTGATGTGTTCTTGGGGGACAACTCGAAAACTAGAATTGTCAGATAGGGAAGAGTCTGACTGGAACTATATGGTGGGAGGAAAAGAACACTTTCAGGTGTGCTTCACATTCCGAGTGTGGAAAGAAACCTGATATTTTTCAGCAAGATGAGTGCTGCAGATGTGAATACCTTGTTTCAGAAGTATTTGTGCAAGATGGTCAGAGGTGCGATGGTATTAATGAAAGGAGTTTGGATTGGTACATTGTAAATATGTTAGGGAATGTCAACTTGACTGGATTCAACTACATCGTTTCTCTTGAAATCGACGTGAATGTGACTCAACTCGACTTGATGTCGACACAACTCGACTCGACTCTAGATAAGTCAGTTCAAATTGACTCGACAAGACATGATGAAATCGACTTGACCAGGCTATGGCACGAAAGAATTGGACACATTGGAGAAAAAGGACTTCGAGCTATACAAAGAAAATGTATGGTCGAAGGTTTTCCTGAATGTGGTTTATAAGTCAATTTTTGTGAACATTGCATATATGGAAAACAAAGTTGGGTGAGGTTCCCATCTGGAGTGACAAGGGAAAATGTGATTCTAGAACTGGTGCATAGTGATGTGTTTGGCCCGGTTACAGTGCCTTCACTTGGTGGATCCCTGTATTATGTGTCCTTCATAGATGACTTTTCTAGGAAGACATGGATATATTTCCTGAGGATGTAATCATAGGTTTTCGAGAGATTTAAGGAGTTTAAAGCTCTTGTGGAAAGCCAGACAAAGAATAGGATTAAAGTGCTAAGAAATAACAATGGTGGTGAATTATGTCGAAAGGAATTTGATCAGTTATGTAAGAAGTGTGGCATAGCATGCCAAAATACCACACCATATACCCCACAACAAAATTGAGTTGTCGAGAGAATGAATAGAACATTGATGGATAAGGCAAGGAGCATGCTCAGTGGTGTTGGGCTCGCACAAGAATTTTGGGCAGAGGAAGTTCAGACTGCAAGATATCTGGTGAATATGTTTCCTTTGTCGATGTTAGTCGACATGACTCCAAATGAGGTATAGTCTAGTAAGAATCCTTCAATGCCACATCTCAAAGTATTTGGCTATGAAGCATTTGCGCATGTTCCCAAGGAAAGTAGGAGCAAGCTAGATAAGAAGGAAGTGAAATGTATTTTCATCAAATACAAAGAAAGGATGAAAGGATATCAGCTCTGGGATCCTGCATCAAGGAGAATAATGTACAGTCTAGATGTGGTCTTTAGAGAATTCATAGGTAAGTCTGAGCCTGAGGAAGTTGTTCAAACATAGAATAATCCTGATATGGTGCGGTTTGAACTAAGGAACGAAAAAGATGATTCAGATGAGTTGACTAAATCTGGGGAAGAGGTGGAACAACTGAATCCGGTGGTAAGGAGGTCAAAAAGAGTAAGAAAACCAGTCGAAAGGTATAGTCTACTTGACTTTTGTTTTTCATTCGTGTTAACTTCCATCGACGATGAGCCCAACTCGATCGGTGAGGTAGTTGACTCAGCAGATGGTAAACTATGGAAGGATGTCATAGTCGAAGAGATGGAATCCTTGTACAAGAATGAGACATGGGATTTAGTCAAGTTACCTAGTGGAATAAATCATGTCGATAACAAGTGGTTGGTCAAGAAGAAGATGAATGGTGCAGGACAAGTCGAGAAGTTCAAAGCTCGACTGGTAGTGAAAGAATATTCCCAAGTCAAGGGAGTCAACTTTGGTGAGATTTTTTCCCCTGTTGCAAAACTAACTTCCAATAGAGTACTAATGTCTATGGATGTTTCATTCGATCTAGAGATAGAAAATATGGATGTAAAGACATTGTTCCTAAATGGGGACCTGAAAGAAGAAATCTATATGAAACAGCCTGAAGGATTTGTAGTAAATGGAAAGAAAGAGTTAGTGTGCAAACTCAAAAGATCCCTTTATGGTCTAAAGCAATCACCAAGGATGTGGTACTAGAAGTTTGACACATACATCCTTAGTTTGGTATTTGTGAGAAGCAAATATGGTCACTGCATATATTCCAAAGAAGAAGGTGGGCATTTCATATATGTAGCTTTGTATGTCGATGACATGTTGTTGATTGGAAACAACATGGATGCAATAAAGGAGGTAAAGAAGCAACTATCATCCAATTTTGAAATGAAGGATCTTGGTGCAACTAACTTCATTTTGGGAATGGGGATTAAGAGAGATCGAGCTGCTAGAAAGCTCCGATTGAATTATATGAAGTATATTGAAACAATTTTGAAATGATTCAACATGTAGGATTGTGAACCGGTGAAAGTGCCAATTCATGTGGGAGCAAGGCTTATTGTTGAACAGTTTCCAAAGACATAGGAAGAAATAGAGGACATGGAACATGTTCCCTATGCAAGTGCGGTTAGTAGTATAATGTATGCGATGGTCTGCACTCAACCAGATATTTCCCATGTAGTGGGAGTGTTGAGCAGGTACATGTCGACAGCTGGAAAGGAGCACTGGGGAATTGTCAAGAGAGTATTTAGGTATTTGTGTGGCACGAAGGACTATGATATATGCTACCAAGGAAAACATGGAGGTGACAGTGGTAAATTAGATGCACATGGATTTGTTGACATTGATTGAGCTGGAGATCCGGATCGACGGAGGTCGACCAACAAATATTTCTTCAAGATGTTCGGTGGAGAAATAATATGGATGAGTAAGTGACAGGTGGTTGTAGCCTTGTCAAAAATAGAAGTTGAATACATGGAATCCACTCATGGAAGCAAAGAAGTAGTATGGCTTCAAAGGTTGTGTTCAAGAATCGGGTTTGAGCAGAGAGCTATGAAGGTAAGTTGCGACAATCAAAGAGAAATATTTCTGGAAAAGAACCATGCTTATCATTCAAAGACTAAGCACATTTATGTACAATACCATTTCATAAGAGACATGGTGGAAAGTAAAAAGGTGCTACTAGAGAAAGTAGACATGTTGGAAAACATAGCAAACTCGTTGACCAAGTCTGTGAGTGTTGTGAATTTCTCTTGGTGTAGAGAGGAAATTACCATTACTGCCATGGGTCTGTGAACAAAAGTTAGGAATCTCTTGCTTTAGCAAAGAATAGAAAAGTGGGAGAATGTTGGGTTGTTATATTATTTGTAGTGAAAGTCTAGTCGGGGTGAATTGACTGACGGTCGAAGGTCGAGGTGGATCGACAGCAGGTCGAAGTCAAGGTGGATCAACATAAAGTCGAAGCTTGAAGGAGTTGACCGGGTGAAGTGGAATTCAAAGATATCAATGACAAGTCAACTGACAAGAGGTTGAAGTGCATGTGTGATATGACCAACTAGAGACCAAATGAAGGCCAACTGGTAGTCCACTGGTAAACCCGACTTGGAGTCAACTGTAACAGAATCCCTGGATTTGCATGATTTGTAGACAATGATATGCATGGCTCTGTAATTTTTTTTAGGCTTCAATATTTATAGTTTTTCTTGTTGTAAATACTGTAAAGAGGCATGTTGTAAGGTCGTAAAGGATAATGCAGGTTAATGCAAAATATGCTCATGCATGTGTAAATCATAGGTTGTTGGTCATGAATATGTAAGTCGAATTGGCTACAAGGTTGTTCTTGCACACGAAAGAGGGTGTGATGTCAATTGTGTCTTAGGTGTGGACCAAGGTTAGACATGTAACCTTTTATTCAGATTGAATAAGACAACAAGAGAGAAGAATGCACAAAGGAATGTTTGTTTTCTCGGTTAAGGGTTTCCAGGGTAAAATATCAGTGTACTATGTGATTAATTGTGTCATTTTATTGCTTGATTAAATTCTTCTTCTCTTCTGCTAGGATTAGTGTGGAAGTTTCTTTCATTTCCTAACAGTGGAAGAGGATGGCCTTATGTGTATTTCAAGTGTGGTGTAGAGGGTCATCAAGCATTTGAATGCCCAAATTATAGCATGCAAGAGCTGAAGCAAGGACAACAACCTAGTTTAAACTTGGTCCAAGTTGAGAATGAAGAATAAGGAGCTGAATTTGAAGTCCCACCTGACGTGGGAAGAGTCTCACGATACGAAGGTCAATGGTGATTCCCGAAAAAAGAGTAAAGGTAGAGTAGCGGCAATGAATATTATTGGCTTCAAACAAACATTTTTCGAACCAGATGCACTTCTGGGGGAAAGGTATGTCAAGTTATTGTTGATAGTGGAAGTCTTGAGAATATGGTTTCCAAAGAGATGGTAGATAAGTTGACATTACGTTTTGAAACACATCCCTAGCCTTACCAAATTGCATGGTTCAAAAAGGGGAATGAAGTCACCATTGATAAAATATGTTTGATCAAGTTTTCCATCAGTAAGACTTATAAATATGGAGTATGGTATGATGTCATTATGATAGATGCAGGTAATTTGTTATTGGGGAGGCCTTAGCATTTTTATAGAAAAGTCATGCATGATGGAGGAAAGAATACATACACCTTTTGGAAGGATGGATCAAAAGTCTTCTTATTTCCCCTTAAGGATGAGGGAAAAACTAAGAATATGTTGTCAGAAAGAGAGTTTGTTAAGGAAAAGCAGGAAACATGATTCTTCTATGTATTAATAGTGCAAAAAGGAGCCATGGAAGACATACCAATTACTATTGAAGTGGCCAAGTTACTAGAAGAATATGTTGATGTTATCCCTAATGAACTACCTGATGGTATTCCAACAAAGAGGGATATTCAACATCACATTTATCTGATCTCAAGATAATATTTACCTAATCAAACAACCTATAGGATGAGTCCTACACAACATGCAAAGCTCAACCAACAAGTGAAAGAACTTATAAAGAAAGGTTTGGTAAGAGAAAGCATGGGTCCCTATCTTGTACCGGCATTGTTGACTCCCAAAAAGGATAATGCTTGGAGGATGTGCACAGATAGAAAAGCAATGAATAAAATTACCATCAAATATTGGTTTCCTATACCGCGCTTGGATGACATGATGGATGTGCTAGCTAAAGCTAAATATTTTACTAATATTGATTTACGAAGTGGATAACACCAGATCCGAATTTGCGAAGGGGATGAATGGAAAATTGTCTTCAAGACCATGGATGGACTATATGAATGGATGGTGATGCCATTTAGGCTGTCCAATGCACCTAGTACTTTCACGCGGTTGATGAATACTATGCTTTGACCTTATATTAGTGAGTTTTTTGTCGTTTATTTTAATGATATCCTAGTTTTCAGTAACAACAAAGAAGATCACTTGCAACATTTAAAAATTATATTAGATGCATTGAGAAAACATCAATTTTATGCAAACCTGACGAATTGTAGGTTCCTGCAAGAAATTTTGGTATTTCTGGGTTTTTTTATCTCGACAAAAGGAGGGAATATGGATTCAGAGAAGGTCAAATCAATTTTGGAGTGGCCTGGTCCTAGGAGCATAACATAGGTAAGAATTTTTCATGGGTTGGCTACCTTTTACCAAAAATTTATTTGATATTTTAGCAGTAGTGTAGCACCCATAACAGATTGCACCAAAGGAAAGCCATTCATGTGGACCAATGAAGCTAAGGAAAGTTTTAAGTTTCTAATGAAGAAGGTAACTAAGGAACCCATATTAGCCTTCTCGGATTTTGATAAAGTGTTTGAGGTAGACTGTGATGCTTCACATGTAGGAATTGGAGTTGTACTTAGCCAAGCAAGTAGATCGATTGCATTCTTTGGTGAAAATTTGAATGAGGTAAGAAATAACTACTCCACATATGACGTAGAATTTTATGCAATTGTGCAAGCATTGCGACATTGGAGGAATTATTTAGTGTCGAAAGAGTTTGTGTTATTTACCTATTACATTGCATTAAAATATGTAAACACCCAAAAGAAATTGAACAATAGGCATACAAAATGGGTCAATTTCTTACAAGTCTACACCTTTGTTTTGAAGCACAAATCAGGACAACAGAATCAAGTTGCAGATGCTTTGATTCGGCGCACTATTATTTTGACAACCATGGAAAATTAAGTAATTGGGTTTGTTGCATTAAAGGATCTCTATGTGTCTGATAATGATTTTCGGGAGATTGTAGAACAACTGAAGAATCCAGTCCCTGTAAACATGGATCTTAATCAGGGTGGATATTTTATGCAAGATGGCTACCTATTCAAAGGAAAACAACTATGCATTCTAATTGGTTCAATGAGGGAAATATTATCAGAGACCTTCACAGTACTGCTTTGGAAGAAAATTTTATAAAGGATAAGACGCTAGCCTTAATCAAATATAAGTATTACTGGTTGAAGATGAAAAATGATATAACCAGGTATGTGGCATGATGTAGGATTTGTCAAATAGCTAAAGGACACTGATAGAACACAATGTTGTATATGCCATTACTAGTGCCCATAGGCCCATGGAAATATCTGAGTATGGATGTTGAGTTGGGGCTCCCAAAAACACAGCGAGGTAATGATTCTATTTTTTTGGTTATTGATAGGTTCTATAAAATGGCTCATTTCATTACTTGCAAGAAAACTAGTGATGCATCGAGGGTGGCATAATTGTTTTTTTCAGAAGTTGTTAGATTTCATGGGGTTCCAAAAACTATTACCTCTAATAGATATACTCAGTTCTTGGGTGATTTTTGGAGGAATTTATGGAAGAAAATGGGGACTAAATTACAGTCTAGCAATGTTTATCACCCCCAAAATGATGGGGAAAATGAGGTAGTAAATTGAAGTTTGGGAAACATGTTACGGAGCATTGTTGGAGATAATCCCAAGCAGTGGTATTTCACTTTACCTCAAGCATAATTTGCCTACAATATTTTAGTGAATAGATATATAGGTAAATCTCCATTTCTAGTTATTTATGGTATAAATCCTATGAGTGTCCTAGATTTGGTGCAACTACTACTTGGGGATAGGATTAGTGATGATGGGGAAGCATTTGTAGAACACATTCAACAGTTGCAGTAGCAGGTGAGACAACAAATGCAGTCCAGTAATGAATAGAAAAAAATTATAAAATATGCTCACCGACATTACCAGGTATTCAATGAAGATGATTTGGTGATGGTTTATTTACAGAAAGAAAAATTTCCTAGAGGAACCTACCACAAATTGAAGTATAATAAAATTGGTCCTTGCAAGATTCTCAAGAAAATCAATGACAATACTTATAAGGTTGATTTACGAGTTGATATTGATATCTACCCTATGATTAACATTTTTTGTTCGTATATATTCCATGGGGACTATCTGGGTGATGACATCGAGGCATAGGTGGATTGGCAACAGGCCATTCTGAGCAAGAAAAAGGAAAATATTGTGCATATTTTAGATAAGAAGACCCTTCATACTCGACAAGGCCAATACAACTGATATTTGATCCAATGGGAAGGAGTACATGGCTTATAGAGGGGGACTTGCTAATCTAGATCCTAGTAAGTGGCAATAGTTTGGAGACAGTAACTTGCAGGAGTTGCGTTCTTTTCAACCAGAGGAAAATGATGCGTGGATTTTCTGAGGGTCGTAACTTTTGACTCGGTTATCCATTTGGGATGAAATTTTACAGGGATTTGTGTCTCGAAGAGTTCACTTTTGTACTGATCTGATTCTTCATATCAAACATCGTTTCAACACTTTTTTGGGGCCAAATTCCTTCATATAAGGCCCCAAATTGGGGTTTTAGTGTTTTTACGGGAATTTTAAAATTTTTAATTATTAGTTATCTCTTAGTTTATGAACTTAATCAGACAAGCGAGTTGAAAAATAGTGTCACTGTAGTTATCTCTTAGTTGTTGGCTAGTTTTAGAGTCATGCGAGAACTTCCTAAAATTAGTTGTTTTTCTAAAATTAGTTGTGTTTTCTAAAATTAACTATTTTTCTAAAATTAGTTGTTTTCAAAAATATCAGATAGTAGTTTTAAGGGGTTGAACTTCCATTGTAATAGTTAGGATGGAGAAGGAATAAAAGAGAGTTATTTTTCATTCTCGTGTGTTTGCATGGTTTTTAGATTGTGTGAATGAATCCAAGTTTATTGGTTACATCAACTCCTCGGGGCCACATTTTACATGACCCACCTGCTGAGAGGAGAGATGATAATTGATAGTTTGAGGGAAACATTGAGAAAAATATGACTCCAATCCTTCTCCTATAACATCAAAAAAATCATGTGAGGAGTGGTGGAGTATTAAGATAGAATCCAAGGACGAATAATGCATCCACCCCTGAAGATTGACATGTGATTCCAAAGCATATTGAGGTGAGACTGTATCATGGAACATCTCAATGTTTCACGTGCCTTGTGTGGTGATGGGCTATATATTCGATGTGATTTCTTCATGGAAATGTAAAAACCTATTATGCTATGCATATCTTATATTTTTTGTTATTGATATCTATGCATTGAAATGAGAAATTCTAGATTGCAAAGGATCAATGAATGATACATTAGTGTTCACATTCAATTCCAGAACAACAAAATAGTAATAAAAAATAGGGTTATCATGATCAAATTTTGATTCAGCATGTTCCAGAAATGGAAAAGGACTTATAACTTTGTGCATCTTGGATGGATTGTCATTAAGAATTAGTTTTTTATCGATCAAAGATGGGAGGTTTTGTTGTTCTGGTTTATCATTTAGTGTTTTGCTATAAAAGTAATGAAATTATTGCATTGAATAATAAACATATGGAATCATACTTATGTGGGTGATTATCGTCAAACAAATTTGTATAAAGAGAATGGAGATCTTCAGATTTTGAAAATGTTGGGATTTCTTCAATAAGAGATTTCTCACAAACCAAAGTATATTCATGATTTACTGGATGAGAGATAGTATATGGTTTACACTTTGAGTCTAAGGGGTTGAATATTTGCGATAAGGATTCCCCCACAACTATAACAGAGTGTTGATTAGAGATCATGTATCCCCTATCCTTCATTATAAGGTCTGAATCTTGTGAATGAGATATGGTTTGATTTTCCAGATCATCCCTTCAGGAACATAGATGAGATATGAAAATCAATCTAATATTTCCTGGTATGAGGGTTTGTCACTTTTAGGTAATCATAAATAGATATGCATGACTATTTGAAAGAAATCATTCACAAATTTGTTTTCGAGTCTAGGGAGACTTCCGCAAGTTCATCAAAGAGTTCATGATAAACATAGACTATATGAGTGATAATAAAGATTTCCATGAATTGTTTCCAGCTATGAATCGACTTTGCTAGAAATTTCCTAAACCAATATTTAATCTGTCCTTCAAATGTGAGGATAAATAATCAACAAATTTCGTTGTCCCGAACAATATTAAGATTTTGTTGAGTGATGTTAAATTGATTGAGATGCATGAATGTAGAGACATGACCTTCACCATCGAAATTTTTGTTCAACAAGAGATTAATTTCTTGACTGAGATGCCCCTTGTGGGTCTCAAAATACTCAAATGGTTATCCCATACAAATATATGGAGAGGATCCATGGGCTGGTTAAAACGATTTAAGTGAAATGACTCCACATGGGCATGCTTCTCATCTGGCCCTCCTTCTAGCACTGATTTTGTTGATGTAGGTAAAATTCCCTATGTCAATAGCAAGATTTACCCCCAATAAGAAGTCCCAATTAGACCTCTCACTTTTTGGGATAGGTAACCCAATTAGACCTATCACTTAATATTTATATATTTTGTATGTTATATTACCTTCTCCTTAAATATGCTTCGTCCTCAAAGCATGATTAGAGAAGGACCTATCTGTTTTTCTAACTCGAACTAACTTCTCATGATCTTTTTTTTTGTAAATGTGATACTTGAAGAAACAAAACGATATAATCTTCGAATTCCTGAAGTAATATGTTGCATCTTTTTGGAAGTGATCCATCCCAAATCTACTTTCATTGGAATTGTTTGATGATTGATTATTCGGATAGGATTTCATATTTTAGGCTTCCATATAAGTTGTCGATTTTGTCTTCGTTCTTTTTCAATATTGTAGTTTGGTTGTTGGTAAGAAGAACATTGTTTAGATTCCTCTTGACCTTGTTGTTGGTCGCAACGACTCTTATGATTTGGATGATGATAAGGCACCCAAATCTGTTTTTGAATATTTTTTATTAGATCTTTTTTCAAATTTTGTTGTTTCTGGTAATTCAATTGGATCAGTGTTTGTTTCTTTCTCTAAAGTTCAAATTTTTTGAACTAGAAGCCTCTCCATTTCAGCTGATTTAATCATTGTTTCTTTGTCATCTAACTCTTCTTGTAAAGACTTCTTATCACGCTTTAGCTTTCTAATTTGGGTAAGTAATTCTTGATTATATCGCCTTAAATGTAAAAGTTCTTCCTTATTTCTTGACTTGTCGTCTTCATTTTTTTATTCCAAATTTTTTGTTATTGTGTTCTTTAAAATTTTAATTTGTGCAAGCAATTATTGATTAAGGATTCTCAGGCGAGAGATTTCTTCATCTTTTTCGGATAATTTCTTCTCATTCTTTAACTTCTTGATTTGTTCAAACAAGCTTTGATTATGGTTCTTTAAATGACAATTATCTTCATATTTCTCTATTAATTTCTTAATAAGATCGTGATTATCTTGTTCTGACTTATGATCCCTTTGTTTCTTATCTTTTGACTCATTTATTTGTACCAATAACTTTAAGTAAGAAATGTCTTTGTCTTTTTCTAGTAATTTTCCTTCAAGATTTTGCTTTTGTCTCTCTTTTTGGTTTTTTAGCATTTGCTCCAACCCAACTTGAAATTGTAAATTTTTGTTGTGTTGTTGATAATGAATTAGTTGGTTCTCTGATTCTTTCATTTTCACTTCCCAATGCGTGTCACCTTGATTTTCTACTAAAGTAAAAATATTTTTACAATATGGACAAGGGATGGTTCCATTCATAAGGCCCCTTTCATACTCCTCCTCTTTTGAGCAATAGGGATATTTTGTCGAAATTGTTTTATTTGTAGATGTCATAGTTCACTTCTTATTTTTTTAATAAATGATAAATGTATGAATTTAAAGAACCCACTTTTAAAACAATACACTTTTCACTTCTTTTTTTAAATCCTTTAACTTTCAAATATATTATTTTATTTTTTATATTTTTTCTCTGTCAACTACTACTCACTTTCCTAGATCCACTTCACTTTTAAAAATATAACAATCCTTCAAAAAAAAATTATTTACATAAATTTATGATGGTATTGTTTATAGATTATTATAAAACCTTTTCACCTTGTCTTTTTGTGGATATCTCTAACTCCACAATATTTGATATGCTACCCTCTCTTCTTACTTTTTCTATATGAATATCATTTACACAAGTTAATTGGGCACATTATTATTTTTCTAAAATATCTTTTGACTTTTATTGAATTAATATTACTCCAAAAGACTTAGGTCATTGACTTTTTATTTTGGCTTCAACCCCACCACGTGTATATAGAAAGTTGTAAAAAGTTACCACTGTGAATTCTTTTTTTATAGGGTAGGGAATTACCAACAACCAATAGTGAAATCAAAATTTACTCTTCCTTCTTCTTTGGAACTTTTTCTTTTAAACTATCTTTTCTTTTTTTATTCTTTCTTTTTTTTTCTTCCTTTTTTTTCCTTTATTTTTTTTCTTCAATGGTAATTTTTTATGATGATTTTTTTTTTAATGGTAAAATTCTCTCAAGTGGTCAAAGACCTGGATAAAAGAGAAACTCTGAATATTTTTTTTGTATGAGGCTACAAGCCTGTATGGCCAATGGCCAGGATCAACAACAAAGCTCTGATACCAATGTAAAGAACCAATCTAGTTCTTATGACGAACATCCATCATAAATGGAATGAATAATTGTAATCCATACTGGACAATATATATATATATATATATATATATATATATATATATATATATATATATATATATATATATATATATATATANATAATGAGATAAAATAGATAGTATACGATGAATAGATGCACAATGAGAGTGTCAAATATATAGAGAACCTAAAGGCACATATGGTGACCATCCATGAAAGGATGCGTCCCTTATACAATTAATAACTATTTATTATTATTATTATTATTTATGATTATTATCACTTAATATTTATATATTTTGTATGTTACAAAGAACATAAATAAGAATGCATACATCATACATAAGTGTGGTCTACAACATGAAGTTCATCCTTACACAACCCCAAGTGTTCAGCCAACATGCAAAGGAATAGTCCACAATACGTCCAACACGAGAATCAAAGCTTTTCATAAAATACCTTGGTCAAATAGGCTTCTCCTCATTAAAAGTTTATGTAGTAGTACATGAAAGCTCCGAGGAGGGATTCTCAATTTTAATTAACATGGTAGTTTTAGATCTACAATGCTTGAAGAGCCAAAATATATTTACTTGGGTACAATCCCCATATTTATTGAAGTTCATGACTCTTGGTCTTCCGCCTTCCCCCCATGACCTTTCATTTACAAACTTTTGCCCTTATCCATTTCGTAATGATGAGAGAATAAGGACAACATAAACATTTATGATTTTGTGTATAATATGTAGTTGCAATTCAAATTTGTCTTTCAGTGCTAGTGGGCCATCATAGATTCTCGCCATAATGTACATCACCCACCATGGAGACTAGTCTGTACATGGGAACATGCTTCTCCTTCCAAGTTTGATATTCAATAATAATGGGATTTGGAATTCTTCTTCTGCCATTCGAGTCTGATTCCCTTTCACTACTCCTTTGTTGCCGCAACAACTGTTGTTGTTGCTACTTATCTATCATCCTTGGTGGTGGGTTGTTGAATATGACCTTCTTTTAGCATGGGTACCTGGCACCATTTAACATGCAATAGATGAGTGACCTCAAAGTAACCTCGAAATAAACTATCAAAACCATGCATTTGAACCTATAGAATTGAAAGACTAATTAATTGAGAGTTCTCATATGCTTCTGTGAGTTTGGTTCCTGGTTCCTCTACTCTTGGTTGAGGTATTATGTTCTCCAAGGTTGTTGACTATGTGTCAAATATTGACACTGCAAAATGTGAACAATTGGTGAGGAATTTCTCAAATCATATAACTCTGAAGTTGTATATATCGGAAAGACCTTTCCAATGGTATAAGGAATATGTGAAACAAGCATCAGAGTCAAAAGTTAAGGGGAAAATGTGAAATAAAAGGAAGAAATGCTCCATATATGTCCGCGAGGAAGGCATGAATTTTTCTTGTACTAGTGAGTTGATGGTTGAGGTAAGTCTTTGAACTCCTCCGAGTGTGTGCTTTGTTTACGTTAACATATATGTGGTTGCGAGTTTTTCTGGGAGTGCGCTGATCCGAATGGATCTCTGCACGTGAAAGAACTTCTTAATTTGTGCCATGTTGATTTTAAGGTGGCGACAAAAGTGTTTAAGTGGATTAAAATGATTCTTTCTTGAGTTTTATTTCTCACGCATTTAATTATGCATTTGTGGGAAAAATACTTCATGCATTTTTCATATTAGTTTGATTAATGCTTTTATGAAGTGCTCATGCATTTAATTATGCATTTTATGAGCTTTAATAACTCATACATTATTATTATTCACTTGTAATTAAAATGATTAATATTTGTGA
>ML778681.1:281201-346509 GCA_009831015.1 Picea engelmannii
GCAAGGAATGTACATCTGAATGGAAAACGAAGGAATTTCTTCAAAATCAGTGGCCATTGGGAGAAGAAGTGTTGGAAATTGCACCCTGAAATTCGCCACAAGTCAAGCAAGAAGAATGTAAAAGAGCCTGTGAAGAAGGAGGCTCCATCCACCATTGGAAAAGCACAATTATGAGATGAAAGTTCTTGGTCTTGGTTCAGTAAGCAGTTCATAATGTTTTTGCAAGTTTTATTTCTGATATGTTGTAAAATTTCAAGTTTTATGGGGGCAGGTATCCCTCTTTTGATGGAAAACACTCAAAAAAATTTCGACTCGGAATCGAGAAGTAATGGAATCATTGCGAAGGACTGGACGAGAGAAATCCAACGGCGTGAAAATCGTGCCAAACGGCCTCTGGATGAGAAAATTGCTTCTTATATTGGATATGGTCGATGACCGCAGCCGAATTCTCAAGAGCTCAAATCGAAGGTTGTCGCAGCACTATAGACACGAGGTGGTCTGTCTACCATTGTTTCGAGGGCCACCTTTGTTGCAGAACCAATGTCCTGAGCTTTGCATGTGCACAGAGGTTTCCTACCGCCTTGGAAGCTCTGATTGCGTTTCTAGTTGCCTGTAGAGAGATGGAGCTCGAGCCCTGCAGAGGCGCAGAACGTTGATGGGCTTTGACCAGTGACATAGTTCGGGTGGCCATTGCACGTAGGGTAAATGAGAGGAATGGGGCTTCTTGCAGGTCGAACCTTTGCGACTTGACAGAGACACATGTATAGTGCCAACACCATGGATCCTGTGCAAACAAACCTCGGCTACCTCAAACGTGCCCGTGAAAAGTCTACTGCATTTATTCGCAGTCCGCAGGAATCGAACCCACAAGGTGGAGGACCAGGAAACCCTGCAGGCCTATACAATTGTCTGCCAGCTTGCGAATTCGATCCAGACACAGATCCATGATTTCCTTATCGATGGTATAATGGCCGCGAGCGAAGTTGTTGGCAGCATCTTCTTTACCACTGATGAATTAGTCTGGGTGAAAAAGTTGTCGATATGTGCCGGTTCGAACTTCGTCTATGACAGTTGGTTCCAGATCCAGAAAAAAATGGCACGGTGAAACAAATTCATTTTTTTGTTGTTATACAGATCACAGAAGGCCCGAAAGTCGGGATTTGATCCGCGGCCCGATTTTCTACATGAAAAGAGCGATTTGGCTGTCATAGAGGAAAATCGTTGAACCAAGCTACGATGAACACGTTTTGCACATGCGTTTTGCCATACGTCATCATGAGAAATAGAAACTGGCATGAATTTCTATGAGGATATGGGACTCATTATCATTATCATTTCTGAGTTTTATAAGCTTGAGAGACTTTTGCATAACGTCCAATCAATGGGATCTATTTTGCAATAGATAGCATCAAAAATACCATGTTGATGTCTTTAGTGTTGGCGTCATGCAGGCCTTTCGGCCACTGATGAAAATGTTGCAGCAAGGAGGCGATTTTTGGATGCTGATACAGAAGGGTCTATTTCGTATGGCCATTTTCGCAACTTTATGTTGTTTTTTCTGAAGGCCCCGTATCATCAATAGCAGAAAGCAAGCGTGCGTGTTACAGTTGTATGAAATCTTGCCATCCAAACTTGAGTGGAAATGATGCTGACGCAACAAACTTCTGCATATTTGTAAATGAAGTGTATGAGGTATTGAGTGACCCTATGCAGTGCAAGGAGCCCCTACCATTCCACAGCCCCAAAGCTTCTCGAAGCTCCTGTGCTATGATGCTAAGATCAGGATTGAGCTCTGAGGGCGTCTCTGCATATCTCGACATATTTTCCATAAGGAGAGCTCTGCTGAGATTACTCCTGCTAGTTTTTATTACAAGGTTGATGGTATTCATCCAGAAAACCTTTGTTTTGGCAGTGCGATTCGATGTTTTGGAGCTATTGACGTTCAATATAGAGCTGGAAATCAAACTATGTGCGTTGTTCATATGCTTCCCTATTGGAGCCGAATTCCTACATAGCACCGATAGCCAAGAATCTATGGATACGGGCCTTGTTCAAGGCATGGATTTGTATAGTTTTGTTTCCATTGTGTAGGGAGACCAATACAAAGAGCCGAAGAGTGACAGTGCATTCCAGGCCTTGCAAACGATATGGTCAACCTTTGACAAAGGACAGTGCAGTTGAGCCAAGGGCTAGGGCCATTACACTGAGTTCATAATCTCTCTAGCCTGGCACCATTCAGAACTTCAAAGATGCCTAGTTGTTGGAGAAGGCCTCGTCATTACGGCCAACGCAATAAGATTTTCATGCAAGAAATTGAGCACAGAAAATCCATGAAAGCCGAGCACAGAGAGGGTATGGTTTTCCCATCTTATGCACATTATTGGCACATTGAATTATCATGTAATTTCCATTTGGCATTTCAAAATTGGCATGTAAATTGTTGTAAAGGCCATAATTTCCATTAAAACTTGATGTAAAGATGATTATGAAGCATTGAAAAAGGCTTGTTTAGCCACTCTTACGTGAGGAAGAGTGAGAGGCGTATTTTTGTGCAGTAAGCCTTGTTGGCTTCTTTGTAAAAAGTTGATTGAGGCATTTTTTGCCTAAGCCTATTTTTGGCATTTTCATGTAAACTTGACCAATGAGTGTGGTTATAAACTCTTGGCAAGTGTTTCAAAAAATGTAAACAGGTATGATCAGTCACAGATCCAGGTTATCATCAATTACAGGTTGCAACTTTAAGTAGATGTGGGCATTTGCATTCCAATTTTGAAGAACATAGGTGAAGGAGTCTTGAGAGGATGTGCCTTTTTCAGGCATTTGTGTTGCAGCAGTTGCAGGTGTTGGTGTTGCATTCCGATTCCGAAGAACATAGGTGAAGGAGTCTTGAGGGGATGTGCCTTTTCAGGCATTTGCATTACAGCAGTTGCAGGTGTTGGTGTTGCATTCCGATTCCGAAGAACATGGGTGAAGGAGTCTTAAGGGAACATGCCTTTCAGAGACATTTGCATGCACTTGATGATGGATTGAAGCTGATTCTTTTGGAGACCAAAAGTTTATTTTGTGGGGAGGTGTGATCTGAATGGATCTCCGCATGTGAAAGAACTTCTTAAGTTGCACCATGTTGATTTTAAGGTGGCAACAAAAGTGTTTAAGTGGATTAAAATGATGCTTTCTTGAGTTTTATTTCTCACGCATTTAATTATGCATTTGTGGGGAAAATACTTCATGCATTTTTCATATTAGTTTGATTAATGCTTTTATGAAGTGCTCATGCATTTAATTATGCATTTTATGANNTTTAATAACTCATACATTATTATTATTCACTTGTAATTAAAATGATTAATATTTGTGAGAGAAAATTTGTCTCACATATTATTCATTTATTAATTATGGAAATTGGTTTTCATGTGAGAAACCACCTCACACCAATTTTCCATTTTTCTCAATTGTAGGTTGAGAGAATCAAGGGCATGATTGGAAAGTCTTTGGGTGGTTTTGAGACTTTTCCATTTTTGAGCCTAAGATGGTTGAAGATCCTACTTTTAAGGATCTTGTTTTTTCCTTCTTTGTAATTAGATCCTACAATTGTGGATCTTGTAATTAATGCTCTTAGTTGGAGAGTGAGTAAGGAAAAACTATATATATTCCTTATGTGAGCCATGTTGGGGAGAAACAAAAGGAGAGAGTGCTTAGCTATTGAAAGCCATAGTGTTGAACTAATGAAGAGCCATAGTGCTTGAATGTAAGCAAGTTTTGAGAGCTCACTTTAAAGAAGGAATATAGAAGATCTGCATTCCAGTTGGAGCAGGTCCGGAGACGTAGCCCCAGAGGTGGAGGGGTGAACTCTATTATCAACATTGATTATCTCTCTCTTATTTGTCTTCATGTGTTTTTCTCTATTCTATGTTCATTTACTTATGTTTATGTGTTTTAATGCATTATGATAAATGAACTAATATGCTCAATGAAACCTGTATAAGCCATAGTCAATTTAAAGATCCTCGCATTGTAAACATTTGGGAGAGTAGTACTCGACCCGTTTTCGGATCATGCGTGCATCTTTTGTATTTGGGTAACATGACAATTAGTAATATACATCCTCTCAAAGGAAGTTAAACTACAAATATTGATTAGTAGTTTCCCCAAATCGCTGCAATGGTCAAGATTAATTTCTATAATTTCTTGGAAATTTTAGGGCTTCATGTTCGTTACCTTCTAGATTGATACTTCCAAGGCCTTCGCATGGGCATACATACAACATTTTTCATGGTATCCCAATATCACAATCAACTTTTAAAAAAACAAGTTTGAATAGGTGAAGGAAAGATTGATATCCCACTAAGTATTGCAAGATGAGAACTGTAATTGTATTTCTTCAGTTTTGGCATGGTGTGTAAAAAATGTTGGAAGATAATATCCATTCAATGCTAAGAATAAACCCAACGCTTCTTTGCATATTTTTCTCTTTCATTGCACCTGTATGAAATTGAAAGAAAACCTGGTGCGAGATGACTAATGTCTAAGAGTTTTCCATTTTGTGGGAATTGTATCATCTTTGCAAAGCATGAAAAGCCTCTAGCTATTTTGGCTGACAAAGCTAAATCTCGCATTACATCATGCTAAGAAAAATAGAGTTTAGAGGCACGGTTGTATGTGATGGGCCTTCCCCTAACACATCAAGACCTTCTTACATTAACCAAACCAATAGTGATAAACTTGAAAGCACATTTTTATCTATAATTGACAGGAAACCATGCAATTATGACTCATGAGCATGACCATCCTCCACATTGGAAAGCCATTATTTCTTCTTGTCAATAATGTTGCAAGGATACCTATGGTAGGTATTCACGCTGCGATACTTTTCCCGGAGTAGTATGGTCTCATAAACATCAGATGGGTACTCCAGTGGTTCTTAAAATTTGAATTTCTCATTAAACCAGGTACTATGTGTGCCTTCAGGGTATGAAAGAATAAATTTATAGTGGTATACTATAGTCATAGTAAGTATCAGACCGTTCCTTTGAATGCATTGTTTGACTTGTTTCTGGAAGGTATAGAATCTTCGCATTTTTTTTATGTTGGCATCGTATCCTTGAATACTAGAGAAGAGGGGGTACTAAGCAGCAAGAATCCCAAAAGAGAACACTAAAAGAAAATAATGTTGGGTACTAGCCTGCTCAGCTCAGAGAGGTCTCTCTCATGTCACTAGGTATTTCTTTGGTGATCAATGGCTAGGTTTAGTTTGGTTTTGTGGGGGGTTTATAAATTTGTCGACAAGGAAGGGGGGGGACACTTAGGGCTACGGAGTCAAAATTCTGAAAATGAATGAAAACATTGACTGGCCAGTAGAACTCTCTAGAGGATAAAGGCTAAGTGAGGCGATGAATTTGAGTTGTAAATTTAAAATTGTAGAGTGTGAGAAGAAAACGGAAACAAGTAATTGCATCAGAGCATTAATGAAATGAATTCTAAATTAGTTATGAAGAACTTAACACAGTTTAAATTGCTTAAGCCAAGAGCATCAAGATATGACTTTTAAACTATCCAATTTAAACAGAAGACAGTGCAAATGGAATTAAAGAACATAGGAAATAAATACAATGAGAGAAGACAAAACTCATATCACCACCATTAGAATCTTTTCATAGAGACTTCAAAAGCTTCTACATGTGTATTCAATTCAGCTCCAGAAAATTACAATTGAGTTTAGAACAACTAAAAGGTGCCCTTGCACTTATGCCAACCTCTAATACATTTAGAACTCCTAATATTTATAAAAGTTGAGTTCCTTCGGTTTGAACCCAATTACAATGATTACAAAGAAATGCTTTGGCTTTTAAAACTGATTACAATGATTAAATGAAACGTTTCAGTTCTGTAATGTTTTGCAATGATGCGGGCTTCTATGGTGTTTCAATCCCTCTCTCCATCCTCTGACTCTGTCTCAGATATAAATCCCTTCCTGAAATTGAGTGGAACTGGCAAGCAATGGCATACTGTTGAGTTGCAGGTGATATTCACGCCAAGGCTCTAACGTTCTAGTGTTTGAAAAATAATAATCAAATAAATTTAAACGACTAATGGTCATTTTTCTAGGGTGTGAGGAAGTGGTTTGGGGCAACCCACTTTTCGTCCCGCAATGTACCTAGTGATGCCACATACCCCTGATAGAAAATCGTGGTTTAAATTGTAGGACCTCCATTCAAAATTAAACTATGCGCAACTTCGCCCCCTACAATCGCTCTTGATTGTTGATCTTGTTATAATCTACGATCTGGGTAATTTTTTTAATTTAGTGCCATGTTGAAGTTTATCTGTCCGCCAACTCCATAATCCTTTTAACCAAGTTTAGAGATGGCACCAATTTTCACGTTCGAGAGATTTAAATGATGAGCAGGAATACCTCCCAGAGGATGATCTCTCGAATCTGACGTGGTGACCTAACGTTATTGTGTTGGCATGTCATGAAAAGAAGGGTGGCATGTGTCACATGGAAATGGACGAATGACGCAACCAAATGAACATAAATGAGTACCACGTGTCAAGTCTGATGAGTGTGCCCCATGTCTCAACTGATGGTTTCCACGTGCTTCGGCACTTTGAGTGATTTCTCTTTCACAGTCCTTCAATCTTTCAGAGTTCATTTCATCGAAGTAGATCGGATGGTTGGATGTTATTTGCATGATGAACGGTTCTCGTTCCTTTCGTAACTTCGGGACTTCGAGTATTTTTTGGTGGTGAAACCCCTGAAACACAAACTCCTGGAGTGATGTCACTTGTTGATGTAGATTTCCTCATGTGGCACATGTTCTTCTCCTAGATCTAACGGTTTTCCTATCTCCCAAAATGTATCTCAGATTGATGGCTGAGAGCAACTTCAGAACTTCAGCTTTCGGGTGAACTCACATGCTCTGAATCCTTTTTCGTCGAAGTGGTCAGCATCGAAGTTGACCATTATTCTGATCCAATGGCCATCATGTATTGTCCATATCTGATGGTCTGCAAAAGGTTTGAGATCCCAAATATCTGAATTCCCAATCCGATGGTCCTTATTTAACCCAAAAAATATTAACTCAATCCAATGGCTATCGGGAATTCGGATATTTGGGATCTCAAACCTTTTTCCTTGCTTATCCTATCCTTCTACTTTCCTTGATCCAACGGTCGGGATATTTCCCAAAGTTTTCCTTAGATCGAATGACTCATGTCCATTTTGGGATTTCGAGCTTCGGGAGTTTTCTTCTGCTTGCTCGCACAATCCTCAGAAGTGCTAAGTCTCCTAAGTGAGATATCAGGCATTGTGTGTCCTCATTGATGGATGATCTAGATGAACTCTGTCCTTTGGGAATCCTTTACTCACTCAGCTACTGCTAGATTTAGCCCTTTCCTTTCAGATTTGGCCCCTTTTACTAGTTTATCGGGTTTCTAAACCAGTTTAGTGTCCTGCTAGATCCTGAAATCTGGATTTCACATAAAACATTTAACATGTGATAACATTGGCTCTAACTGGGGATGTTATCCTCCCAGTGAGGTAGCAAAGAACTCGTAGACCTGGTGCTTGATCCATTGGGCTTCTCCCAAAACATATGTGTACATAGCTCTCAACTGAAGGCTGAATGCTAAATACACCACTAACATTTGACTGTACACACTACTGAAAACCCAAACTGAAAAATGATTGACCAATAAGATTATTCACACCTACCTACCCTAACAGTTGAAATGAACTTCCAATCAAGTGAAATCATAATTCTAATGCAACCATGCAAGCATTTGGCTTCCCAATTTTCCTTTGCTCACATTTTTCTTAAGCAAACAGACAAATGTAAAAAATGGCAACTGAAAACAAAAATTGAATTCAAAATCTGAGCTTATGGATGAATCAAATTCCTCCTTCACTGATGAATGTAATAGGATGGCCACGGGATCTTGAAAACCATGAAAAATCATTTCTTCTTGATGAACAAAAACATGAAGACAAGCCTCATTCATAAGTGTTTGTTTCTCTTGCTCTATTTCTTCAGTTCTGAGAACATTTTCAAATGAAATGGCATCAATAGGTTTGTCTACTTTTCCATGCATCTCAACAAAAGCATTCATACATTCTTGAACATTTTCAAATATGAAATCCATATTATGTGCATCAAGGTTATCCTCTTGTTTGTCAAACAATTCTGGTTTGGTTTCATTAACCTTCGGGGATTTTGCTTGAGGACTGTCATTTTGATTTTCAAATGAATGAAGGGGAATAAGTTCATGTTCATAATATTCTTGAAAATGTGAAAATCTAACAGCATGAACTATTTCACAGTCTAGAGTTCCCATGGATGCATTTTCAAAACTATGATTTTCAAAGGAATCGAGTGAAACAACTGCCTCTTCATTATCTTTTTGTATTTCTAATTGAAAAGTGGCATACACGGTTTTGTTTCTTTCCTAAAACTTTATATCATTTGTGTGTTCACTGCTTGAAGTCTCCATAGATGTGGTTTTAGAACCCTCATCCATGGCTAAGCCACTCAGAATTTGAACAACCACATCATTCATAGGGGAAGAAAGACAACTTTGAAACACTTTGTCTTGTTGGAAATCTGGTTGAATATCTTCATCAAGTTCAGGAGAATGAAAATGACTTTTAGCAACAATTTATTGATCAGCTTCATCTTCATCCAAAGGAGGGGATACCATTTGTCGTTGGAATGAATATTCATAAAGGGATTCTATGATTTCATCATTCATACACTCTTCATCACCAAAAACATTTTCAAGGTACTTAATGAAATGTTCACAAAATTCACAACAATCTTCAAACATGAAGAATGAAGGATTGGATTCTCCATAATGCTTGAAGAATATTATGTGGAAATCCTTAAGAGAGTATAAGCTACCTAGTTTTAAAACTTCATACCATAATCTTGCTTTCCCATCTAGAGTAGCCATAAACATTTTCATCAAACAATCCTCATGAAATTCAACCCCCAACTTACATATGTGCATGTGAAATCTAATCAAGTGCAAGGCAACATCATTTCCTTTCCCATCTTTGAATTTAGGCAAATATTTTTGCCAATCTATGTGAGAAATATGATTTGGAAAGCCAAGAATATGAGAGTGATTCATTGGAGCATACCTTGCAGATMTTTGATCCATCTTGAAGCAGTTGAGTCGTCAATAAAAAAATTAGGCTATTGTGTCTTTGGATATTGGAGTTGCCATGAAAATTTTGAATTCTAGATTTTTGAAAATGGAGTTTCTAGGTGAATGATGTACAACCTTTCTGTGTCTAAATACTTTTCACCATCAGTACTCAGATCTGAACTTTGTCATTTATCCCAGGGAATATTTCACCTTCACTCCCTGGTAATGGCGCCAAAATGTTAGCACTCTGTAAATTTGTTTGGTTGATAAAAAAATGATAGAGGTAACCTACAAACCAACTTTAGAGTTGGGTACTAGCCTGCTCAGCTCAGAGAGGGCTCTCTCGTGTCACTAGGTATTTCTTTGGTGATCAATGGCTAGGTTTAGTTTGTTTTGAGGGGAGTTTTATAAAGATGTTGGTAAGGAAGGGGAGGGACACTTAGGGCTATGGAGTCAAAATTCTGAAAATGAACAAAAACACTGATTGGCCAGTAGAACTCTCCAGAGGATAAAGGCTAAGTGAGGCGATGAATCTGAGTTATAAATTTAAAATTGCAGAGTGATATTTGTGCCAAGTCTCTAATGATCTAGTGTTTGAAAAATAATAATCAAATAAATTGAAACGACTAACGGTCATTTTTTGGGGGCGCGAGGAAGTGGTTTGGGGCAACTCGCTTTTCATCCCGCAATGTACCTAGTGATGTCACGTACCCCTGAGAGAAAACCGTGGTTTAAATTGCAGGATCACCCTTCAAAGTTAAACTCCGTGCAACTTTGCCCCTCGCAATTGCTCTCAACTGTTGATCTTGTTGTAATCTGTGATCTGGGTAATCTTGCTAATTTAGCACCATGTTGAAGTTTATATGTCCGCCAACTCCAGAATCCTTTTAACCAATTTTAGAGATGGCGCCAATTTTTTCGTTCGGGAGGTTTGAATGATGAGAAGGAATACCTCCTGGAGGACGATCTCTCGAATCTGACGTGGTGACCTGACGTTATTGTGCATACATGTCATGAAAATAAGGGTGACACGTGTCACGTGGAAATGGAAAAATGACCAGAAATGAGTGCCACGTGTCAGGGCTGATGAGTGTGCCCTGTGTCTCAACTGATGGTTGCCACATGCTTCGACACTTCGAGTGATTTCTCTTTCACAATCCTTCAATCTTATGGAGTTCATTTCGCCGAAGTAGATCGGACAATTGGATGTTATTTTCACGATGATAGGTTCTCGTTCATTTCGAAACTTTGGGACTTCGGGTATTTGTTAGTGGTGAAACCCCCAAAGTACAAACTCCTGGAGTGACGTAACTTGCTGACGTAGATATCCTCATGTGGCATATGTTCTTCTCCTAGATCTAATAGTTTTCCTAGATACCGAAATGTATCTCAAATCGACGGTTGAGAGCGACTTTAGAACTTTGGCCTTCGAGTGATATCACATGCTCTGAATCCTTTTTCGCCGAAGTGGTCAGCACCGAATTTGACCATTATTATGATCTAACGACCATCATGTATTTTCCAGATCCGATGGTCCTCATTTAACCCAAAAAAGATTAACTCAATCCAACGGCTATCGAGAATTTGGATATTCGGGATCTCAAACCTTTTTCCTTGCTTATTCTATCATTATACTTTCCTTGATCCAACGGTCGAGATATTTCCTGAAGTGTTCCTTAGATCGGACTACTCATGTCCATTTCGGGACTTTGGACTTCGGGAGTTTTCTTTTGCTTGCTCGCGCAATCCTTCGAAGTGAGAGATCAGGCGTTGTGTGTCCTAGTTGATGGATGGTCCAGATGAACTTCAACCTTCGAGAGTCCTTTACTCACTCAAATTCTACTAGATTTGGCCCTTTCCTGCCAGATTTGGCCACTTTTACTAGTTTATTGGGTTTCTAAACCAGTTTAGCGTCCTGCTAGATCCAGAAATCTAGATTTCACATAAAAAAATTAACATGTGATAATAATAATCACAAGGAAGAAGAAAAATAATTCCACTTTGGCGAAGCCATATGGCTTCTCTAGTTGAACATAACTTGAACACCATTGTAAAAATCGTCGAACTAGGTCTCCCAAAGAACTAATGGATTTGTATTTTTTGAAGAATAACCTGTCCCAAAACCTAAAACACCAAATTTTGACAAAGAGTACTTACTCACTAAAAACATCTCCTTAGGTTGGTTGTCAATAACATTATTCAAAGGGAAATGTCTTTCTTTTGTTTCTTGATCATGAACCATAGAATGTTGGTGACTGAATTTCCCTCTCTCAGCCTCACATGATTCCTTCTACAAGCAATGTTGCAAAATCAAGTGCTTCATCAGTAGCTTAGTCATCCCCATGTTTTATTTCAATAAATTGAGCTCGTTGCTCCTTAATTTGTCCATGAAATGCACAAATATTACTAGAACTCCTTGTGGAAATTTGAACAACACTGCCCTTATTGTTCGTGGTAATGTACCGACTTCCATGTTCATAACTCCTCCAGGTGTACTAGAGCCAATGTTTTCAACTCTTCTGGTACATCGGGCTATTTCCAAGAAAGTTCTCTAGTATGGATCCAGGCTCATTCCTCTCGCGCTCTCCGACATGCACCAGAGTAGTTCCCAACAAGTTCGTAGGGCGATCGACACCCATGTTCTTAACTTATTTTATTGAGTTGACGTTGTTGCTCCCGTCTCCTCCAAAATGTATCGGCAATATTCCCAAGATAAACCCCGAGACTCATATAAATTTAATGTTCTCATGTCCTTGGGATGTATATTTTGTTTAAGTTAAAGTGAGTGTGGGTGGTTTTTGGGGGCATGTGGCTTTTAAATAGGTTGAAATATTCTCCTTACTTTACCATATTAAAAAAACCCTTTACCATAAGCTTTGGCATTCATTAAAAATATATATTTTTAAATTATTGTTTTATTAAATGAAATTTGAATTTCAGTAAATTAAACATAAATTAAAGAAAAAAATATTTAAATTTGAAATCATATAACACAAACATTTCAACTAGAAGCATTAAGGAGTGAAAAGGAGAATGATAACTAGGTACCTTATCGAAGGAGATCTTGACACTGCCTAGCATGATTTCACAAACTCATAAATTACTCATACGGCATCCGATTTCGATACCATTTTTTGTGACGTGAAGAGCACGGGGAGATGCTTCCAATGAGATGACTGACCATGCCATTCAAATATTCCATTGATGTCATGGCTAACAAGGCTAGTTTCAGGGAATAATTCCTCGAGATCGTTTTGGCACCTCCAGGCCTCAAATTTTGATTATGTCAGTTACATTGGAATTGTAATCGGAAAAATCATACGATTGGCATGTTCTTGGGACAAAAAGTACACTTTGATGAACGCCCAAAAATTGTGAGCTAAGGCATTTTTTAATGAAAGTTTTGTTGGGTTGTTATATTCTTTGCAGTTAAATTCAAGTCGAGGTAGATTGACTTGCAGTGAAAGTATAAGGTCGAGGTGGATCGACCAGGAGCAAGTCAAAGAGGTCAACCGACAAGAGGTCGATAGGAAGTCATGTGGAAAATGACTCGAGACCAAATGTAGGTCAACTGATAGTTGTGGGGAAATTTATATGTATAAATTTTAGACATCTAATCATCAAACCGGGGGCTCATAATCTTTGAGGTGTAAGCACAAGAAATGCATAATCAAAGCCTATTCTAAACTGATGTCAACAATTGCTAGGAAATCCAAACCAAATAAAATCAACCATGTAACATCCTCAGCCACCAACATGCCAGGAAATTCCACTACTCAGACGCTTTACTTAGCTCTGATACCAAATTGTAACATCCCCAGCCACCAACAAGCCGGGAAACGTCACTCCTGTAGCTTTGTTGCACTACTATGATCTGTGACAGCTCTAGCCTTAACTATTAGTTATGCCACACACAGATACTTGTGGAAAAACATACACATCCATATGAACATAGAATGTCTATTCTACATATATATAACATATTAATGTGGAAGTAACAGTAAGCCTACACATGCAACATATACAACATACACAGGAAATACTCATCAATTACAACATATGTACCATTACACAACATGTAAATGAACATAAAAGCGGTACTTATCTTTTATTATAAGACCACCAACTACATACAAACCTTCAACAAACCTCCCATCCTTAGACCATGCTGCTCATCGCGCTCAGCAGTGGGTCACCCCTGAGTTGGGACTAAGCTCCACCGAGGGCAAGGGAATCCTAGACTAGGCTAAGGTTACAAGAACACTACACAGTGAAACTAGAAGGATTCTCTCCAGGAGCCTTCTTACGCCCACTACTCATGGACTCTCATTCCCCACTTGCATGTTCCACCTGGGAGTATACACCTTCATTGTCACATATTCCATCGACTGCTTCACCTCCCTCTCAGGGTCTCTAAAACAGGTCGGATCAGGAATTCTCAAAGCTCTGTAGTTGGTGTTGGACTCTCTCTTAGAGAAAACCACTTCCCAACAAACTCTCTCACCTAGAGAGAGCTATTCACAGGCATGACAACCTGCCTCTTCTACCACGGGCCTAACAACCCGCTTCTTCAACCACTTTCAACTCAGTTCCACCAAGGTATGGGTGACAACAATGGTAACTGGTCAAAACAACTCAGGAAAATAGAAGGCAACAACCCAAATGGTCTAGGTATGAACTTGTCTCTGCAAGAGAGGATATGATGGGTTCAAGGACTCACACAGGTCGGCTTCATGGTTCTGGTTTTCATAGGTGTGTGGTTATGCAGAGGTCAAAGTGTAAAGGCTAGATGGAATTCACGGGAATCGAGAATGGCAAGAGACTTCAAGTGGAGGATGGAAGAATGACCAGCGAACCCCCCCACGAAGAATGGCTAGTGAACCCCCAACACAAGCTGACTCTTCATCTTTAACTGCATGCGTCTAGGTTGACACATGTCTTCCTGGAGTTGAATGCATTCCACTTAGCATACATTCCTTTTCCCAGGAACTTAGGACAACACTGATCAATTGTGAACCTTAGCCTTTAGGAAATAATAATAAATTATTATCCCCTTTAGAGGTAAGCCCCCTAGATTATCCCCTAGGCCCACACACTTAGCCTCCTCCCTTACCCAATCTTGTGGAATCTTAGTCCCCCATCACTCTTTCTTCATGGTCGGTCTACACGCAGCGATGTTTATATTTTTATTAATGATTTTGCATAATTACATATACAAAACAGGCTCTTGGCCTTAGCATCCTAGGCTCTCTGGCCTAATAAACACATAATCCCACCATCTTATATATACTTGGCTCACCAGCCTATAAACATAATTACAATTCATAATATAATTGGGGCACGTCCTTGGGGTATTACAATCCCCTCCCCTTATTTTTGCACTGTCCTCAATGCAACTCTTTACACAGCATCAACAAGATTTCCCAAAAATCTTCAAAAAGATGTGGGTATTCTACCCGCATAGCATCTTCATGCTTCCATGTCGTGTCCTCGGGACCGTACCTGGTCCACTGGACCTTTACAATCCCTATGGCTACATTCCGGAGTTGTTTTCTCTTTCAGGTCCAATATGCACATAGGATGCACTTGCAAGATGCCTTCTTGCTCCACCTGAATCACATTCCAATCAATAACATGATTAGCATCAGGTATAAATTTCTTAAGCAATGAAACATGAAACACATTATGTACAGTCATGGATGCAGGTAATGCAGGCATATATGCAATGTATATATATGTATATACAGGCAATTCTAAAAACATTATAACCTATATACAAGACACATGACATACAATAAATAGAGAATTGATACTTATCTTTTGATTGAGAAGACCTTCCACATAAACATTGTCTAGACCAAGGTACCAAACCTTAGCAGCACTCCAACCAACGGTCTCTCCTTCCCCACATGTATGTCCCACCCCGAGAGTGTACACATTCACTGTCACACGATCCATTGGTTGCTACACCTCCCTTTCCTTGGGCTTCAGCAACAGGCCGGGTCAGGAAGTCTCAGAGCACCATGGCTCCCAGAGTTCTAACTGCCCTCAGATATTTCCAATCAACATCTTCCCCAAGCTACTCTTTTTATTCAACATTCTAACTTTAATCAACATCATCTCATCTACATCACCCACATGCAGTTATCATGAGAAAACATAAAATAATTCATTTAGGAACTCCAACTTAGTTCAAAAAGGAATTCAACTTTTTCCCCAAACATGAAATTTCATTTCATAATTCTTATTGGTTGTTGCCATATTAAGATTGCAACCTTCCTTGTGGTTTTCCACAAGCACCAAACTGCATACCATTTTCCTGCAAGGCTTCATCTTGCATACTGCCAACAATTTTCAGTATTTCCCGTACATCATAATTCAATTGCAATATGTACAGAACCATATGCAGTGAATTTAGAATTGTCTACATCTAGAAATTCAATCATAATTACCAAACAATTTAATAAAATAGAATGAATCGTCATTCTATGCATATACATGTTCACAGTAATATCTATAAGTTCATTACTTCTTTTTCTGAACACGAAAAATTCTTGTAGTCAATGCTTATGTGACTACTTGACTTGCAACTTTCCTATTGCATTGTCTAACACCTCCCTGAAATGTCCTCAACTTCATGAGTTAACAACATTTCAGCTATTAGTAACAATTATTTCCATGGAATAATAAAACATATTCAACCATTGCATTTAGTATACAATTCTATCACTTACTATGCATGAGTGTAATTCTCAATGCATACTTATTCAATGCACCTTGCATTGAATTACATAATGCTCTTTATCTCAGTCATGTATCTCACCATCCATAAGTTGGAATTTTGGTCAATGTGTTGACACATTCTCCACACACTTCCTATTGTCTTCCCAATTAATTAGATGCCTTCCTTTCCGACCCGAAAACTACACCAAGAATATAATTATGTGGTATTCATTAGTGTTAGCAAAAAGGTTACAGTCCAAGTTTTATTTAAAGGTAGGAAGATTTTAGTACCTGTGTGGCTCATAGCCTTTCAATATCCATACCTTTCCATATCCAACCATGTTCTGGTCTCATACATGACTAGCTTACTGGCATTCCTTCCTATAACAAGTTCTTATCTATTAATTCTTTGGTTATTACCCCATAACCAAATTAACATGACATTCTATTATGTCAGTGTGTGCATTCAGAAGCTAAAAATCTTTGAATTAATGCAGGCCTCCAGCTTTTACCACATCCAGTGGTATGCACTCAATCATATAATCATGTGATTTTATAAAATAACTTTGGCTGAGGAAATTCTTACCTAAATTTCCTTTCATCAATTATGCAAAAAGAGTAATAAAAACTCATACCTGCATGACTGCCATTAATAAATTTTATACTACCTGAATGTCTGATGACAATAGAAGATTTCATGCTTCTTTTATCAAACTTATAACCAACACTTAGGCTCTTTTTTTCTTCCCTCCTTATGCAAAAACATCACCAACAACACTTGCAAACATGCAAGCATTCTTTCCTTTGGCTGACCCAGCAAGCCATAACATACTTGCTGCCACAGAAATTGCAGCAACTTCTTTCCCATGTGCAATTTTTCCTTGCTGATCCCAGAAGTCTTCAATTCTTCCCAGATTCCTGGATCTTCTTATGCTCTCATTGTAGTCAATGTACATGACTATTTTTGTCCTAAGCACTTTCTAGCCAAATCATTCTTGGATGCCTTTGCATTTATAGTCCCAAACTAAGCTGATATTAACCTTCAAATTTTGTTTATTTCCTGGGTCCAACTATCCCAATCTCATACTTGGATGAATCAAATTCCATACCAAGTTGTTTTATAGACTCTGGATTCTTCAATATCCAGTGACTCTTCAGGACTGAACTTCTTCATCCCTTTCCTGATGGAATACTTTAGTACTTGAGGTTTTCTTGTACTCTCCACTTCTCTTTTGCTAGCTGCATAGAATTAACTGAAAGTCCTTCTTGTACCTTACCATCATAGATTCAAGTGATACCTCCAACCTCTTGGGTTGTCACTCATGGCTCTATGTCACTTAAGATGGATTCTTGTTAGGCACCATCTCCTCTACATTCAAAACCATGCATAGAACCATTTTCTTCTTTCTAGTTGCTTATTTATTTCACTTTAGAAGTCACTTCACTTTTAAATTATTCTTGACTTGATATCTCCATGATCTTATGGAAATAACTTCACACCCTTGGAGTGCATCAACAATCCTCTACTATTCTAGCTTTCCTTCCTGGAGTGTTGACATGCATTCCTATTAGCTTGATATCTATCTCATAATTTATTCTTCCATTATCTTAGTATATTCATGGACTTGACTCCATCCAAGGGTTTTTCCTTGTCTAATTTGAATATTTTCCATAACATATTATGTTGATATTAATTTTCAACATTCCATTATTATTTGGATTCCTCTAATTCAGCTCATGCATACTCAACTTCTGTCATGCCATATTTGATGACTTCATGCCATGCTTCCACTGCGCATTCTGATAGCAATAATGGAGGTGCTACCTCCAATCTATAGGGCTGATCCTTGGAGATGTCACATCTTATCTCCAAACTCTTTAATATTCCATAAAACCTTCCTTCCTTATTCTCATTCTTTGCATCTCCATACGAACTTATGGTTCATGCATTATCATGTATTGCAGATGGGTTTCTCCACCTAACATTCACATTTGATATGCAAATATTGTCACATGAACTGTCTTCTCCAAACAAGAATTCCATTTGGGGTTTCCATGCTGCTTATCGAACCCAACATCTTATCCAATGACTTCTGAAAAATCTCAGATGTAGAATAAAGAATTTTCCCTGACCTTCTTCCTTATTTATTCTATCTGAAGACATATCTAGCACATTTTCTATTTTAATGTAACCATTACATCTAGAATCCTCTTTCCGAGACCTTTCCAATCACAGATTCCTTGCTCAATTCTAAGCCTTGAGTAGAAATCTATAATCCTTTAAAACTTGTGCTTCGTCTCTGATGCACTTCTTGTACAGCGATGTCTATTCTCTGAGCTAATGGATATTAGATATTTGTTGGACCCTATCATAAATTTCCCAGGTCTTCGGTACCTCCCTGATGTAGGTCCAAACTAGATGAAACCCACGGGCCTTCCTAACCCATTTTTCCCTTCTTTAACACAATTTTTGGGCACTAGTCCCTTTCTCTCAATCCCCAATCCATGCGACCATGGGTCGTGACCAAGTGATAGATCAATAGGTGCTTACTTGGGCCTTTATCCTTCGACATTAGAATATTTATAAGCATCACACAACAATCTCTCGAAGTTCAGATTACCGGACTCACGAAGTAGGGTGGATCAACAGTCCATGACTACCCAACGTCCAATGGCTGACACCCCTTGTGGAACTTCAAGTATGTGAGCTACGGGACTTCGGAGCTTCGAGATTTCAGAGGATTTCACATCCGCACATCCCCAACGCCTCGAACCATTAATTTTCGAACACTTCCATGTCACCTTTGGTGACGTTATTATGTCTCGTCACCTCGACATTACGAAACTTTTGAAAGTTCTTTCTTTCGTTCCCTTAAGAACCAATCTTCTGGAGTGTCAAGTCTTTGGACTTCACAACTGGTGGCACGTGTCCACTGGGACCCACGGTTTCACACAACACTTAACACCCTTCAAATTGCGGGGGCATGCATCCGCGATTTGTAGTAACCCGCCTTTCGTCCCGCAATTCCTCTGACGCTGACACGTAAACCCCCAGAAAAACTATGGTTTGGATTGCGGGACCACCCTGAGAAATTAATTCCCGTGCAAATTGGGTCCCCGCAATTCCTCATGGTCATCAATATAGATGTATCGTGATCACGCCAGTGTGGGCCCATCGACCTTTAACTATGTTATTCAACCTTAGTGCCCACATAGTACAACTGTAAACATTTCGGGTGTGCGCATGTGGAAGGTAAAGGAAAGGTTCACATCACCTCCAGGTGACATCATCATGACTCACCACTTCGGCTCTTCAGTCTTCGGAGCTTCGGACTTCGGGAGTTTCAACTCCTCTACACTCGCTTTTTCCCGGAGCGATTTCCCCTGGAGTTCATGATCTACCGATGCATGTCCTCCTTCATGATCAATGACTATGAGTGACTTCGACACTTCGGGACTTCGGTAGTTTCAAACTCACTCCACACTTGAAATATTTTGAAGTGACTTTCCCCGAAGTCTCAGATCTGTTGACACGTACCCCACTGGAGACCAACGGCCAGTATCTACATCAGTTATTTATCTTTTCTCCTCAATCATAGAACTTCTAAAGTGCTCTCACTCCGGAGTTGTGGATCTTGCGCCACCTGTCAACCTGGATCGGACAACTGTCGATCCTTTGCACTCAGATCCAATGGATTGGGATCTGTTTCCTCCTCAGCACTCTCCTTTTCTTTCTTGGACATGGATCTAACAGTCCAGACTCCTTCCAACAACAGATCTGACGACTATTGTCACTCCTCCTCCTGAGCTTTGTTTCTCAAACCCCTTTCTCCTTAGAGGGTTGATTCAACACTTAGTCGAATTTCGGATCTGTGCACTCCTTGAAACAGATCTTCATGTCCCTTCACGAGAAAACTCAATCTATTTCTCCTGAGATTTTTTATTCAAAGACTCTGTCGACACACTCCTTGCACCCAGGGACACTCTAAACTTCGAATTTTTTCTGTTTCGACAACAATTCACTCTGAAATATTTGTCTCGTTAACCACTAACATGGCCCATCCAAGCTCAGTGTCAAAACCATGGCTCTGATACCAAATTGTAACATCCCCAGCCACCAAAAAGCCGGGAAATGCCACTACTCAGATGCTTTATTTATCTCTGATACCAAATTGTAACGTCCCCAACCACCAATAGGTCGAGAAACGTCACTCATGCAGCTTTGTTGCACTACTTTGGTCGGTGACAGTTCCAACCTTAATTATTGGCTATGCCACACATAGATACTTGCGGAAAAACATACACATCCATATGAACATAGAATGTATATTCTACATATATATATATATATATATATATATATATATATATATATATATATATATATATATATNATATAACATGTTAATGTTGAAGTAACAACAAGCCTACACATGCAGCATATACAACATACACAGGCAATACTCATCAATTAAAACATATGTACCATTACACAACATGTAAATGAACATAAAAGCGATACTTATCTTTTATTAGAATACCACCAACTGCGTACAGACCTTCCACGAACCTCCCAGCCTTAGACCACGTTGCTCATCATGCTCAGCAGTGGGTCACCCCCGAGCTGGGACTAAGCTCCACCTAGGGCAAGGGAATCCTAGACTAGGCTGAGGTTACAGGAACACTACACAGTGCAACTGGAAGGATTCTCTCTAGGAGCCTTCTTACGCCCACTACTGATGAAATCTCATTCCCCGCATGCATGTTCCACCCAAGAGTATACACTTTCACTATCACACAGTCCATCGGCTGCTTCACCTCCCTCTCAAGGTCTCAGTAACATGCCGGATCAGGAATTCTTAGATCTTTGTAGCTGGTGTTGGACTCTCTCTGGGAGAAAACCACTTCCCAACAAACTCTCTCACCTGGAGAGAGATACTCACATGCCTGACAACCTTCCTCTTCTACCACGGGCCTGACAACCCACTTCTTCAACCTCTTTTGACTCAGTTCCAGCAAGGTATGGGTGACAGCAATGGTAACTGGTAAAAATAACTCAGGAAAATAGAAGGCAGCGAACCAAATGGTCCATGTACGAACTCGACTCTGTAAGAGAAAATATGTTGGGTTCAAGGACTCACACAGGTCGACTTCATGGTTATGGTTTTTAGAGGTGCGTGGTTATGCAGAGGTCAAAATGCAGAGGCCAGACGAAATTCACGAGAATCGGGAATGGAAAGCGAACTTAGGCAGAGGATGGAAGAATGACCAATGGACCCCCCACAGAGAATGGCTAGTGAACCCCCAACACGAGTTGAATCTTCATCTTTAACTGCATGTGCCCAGGTCGACACCTGTCTTCCTAGACCTGCATGCATTCCACTTAGCATATGATCCTTTTCCAGGAACTTAGGACAACACTGATCAATTGTCCACCTTAGCCTTTAGGAAATAATAATAAATTATTATCCCCTTTGGAGGTAATCCCCCTATCTTATCCCCTAGGCCCACACACTTAGCCTCCTCCCTTACCCAACCTTGTGGAAGATTAGTCCCCCATCACTCTTTCTTCATGGTTAGTCTACACACAGGGATTTTTATATTTTTATTAATGATTTTGCATAATTACATATACAAAACAGCCTCCTGGCCTTAGAATCCTAGGCTCTCTGGCCTAATAAACACATAAGCCCACCAGCTTATATACACTTGTCTCATTAGCCTATAAACATAATTACAATTCATAATATAACTGGGGCACATCCTTGGGGTATTACAAACCAAGTGCCACCATAAGACTACAACTTGTCACTAGACTACAATATCACTTAGATGTTGTTGGGATCAGAACCACAATATTTCATTACTATGAATGTTCATGTGATTTTACATGTGCAACAAACTAATTCATGATTCTTCAGTGGTGGTCCTTTAGTGATCTACTCATAAAACTCTTTAAATATTTGAAAGAAACACATAAAAATAAATGAGTTGATCTACGAAATCAAACTACACCATAGAACTGTATTACTGGACAAGGGTTACTCCAATGATTTCCTGGCACAAACCACAGTCTTTCCCAAATGTTCCTGTGATCACTTATCAAGCAGATCAATCCTTCAATCTTCAACAAATAATCAGTTTATGTAGTAGACTTCAAATACACAACATAACCAATGATTGAAATGGAAAGTAAAACCGAACTAGTTGAATAAAAATAAATGAAAGAAACACAACATTTTCTAGCATGTAGGCCTTGCCAAGGTTGGCACATGTAGTGGGAAATATCTATAATATTAGGTTGTACTCAAAACTTTACTTGCAAGAGCAGATATGAGATTAATTTATTGCAGAAAATATCTTCATCAATGTACAGTGTAATGCATCAACAACTCTCCATTCCTTCTTTAAAACTTCAGTATAGCTCCCTCCCCTCTCTACCATGATGATACATTTTATACAAAGAGGCAGGGAGCAAATTGGAACCAATTCCTCTAAATCTAAATTGTCAATCATGAACAAAATTACAAAATATTGCCTTTATGTGTTTTTGGTGGATATTGGTTGAATAAAAACTCAAGATATAATTACATTTAAAAAATTTCCCAGAAAAATAGCTGAAAATATGATTGAGTTGGTTCCTCTATTGGTTGGGTGCATCCATTGTCTAGAAGATTGGAGAAGGCGGGAAAAACTGCAAATCTGGGAAAATCCAGATTTCAAAAACTCCCATATCTCCTATATACTTCATCATATTCAACAACCGCTCCCATGTCAACTAAATGGGGATGTTCTGAACAAAACCCATGTCATAGATTTTATAGATTTCTCTTCTTTTGCTTGAAAGTCACCCCAAAATTTGATTGGTGCATATTCACATATTTTTTAACTGAAAACCCTTAATCGTGAATGGAGACCGCTATGTTCGACCTGAGCGTGAACCAAGGCACACAAACGATGTTGGAAGCTAACCTTCCAAAACCCATGTGACCATTCTTGATTTGGTTGAGCACGCATATGTCAACCTATAAACCTGGGTACTAGAACAGATGGAGGTATGGAAACAGAACTCTCAAAAACTTCATCAACAAGATTAATCCAAATCCTCTCTAAATCATTAAAAATAATGAAAAATATGACAATTAACAACATTAACCTTGTTAGGCACATTAACATCAAAAATATGGGTAAATGTGGTATCAGGCATAGTAAATGGGTGCATGGGTATGGTAAAAAGGTCAATAAGGGGACCAATAATGGTGTAAAAGGTGTCAAATTAGCATCCCAACAGTGGTCGACTGTAACATAATATCGATATTCATGGGATTTGTAGCCAATGATCTGCGTGGATTTGTAACCATTTTTGGGCACCTTTCTTTAGGGTTTTCCCTACTGTAAATCCTATAAATAAGGCATGTTGTAATGTTGTAAAAGGTAATATTTAAATATTTAGATCAATCGTTTAGAGGTTGTTGGTCATGTATATGTAAGTTGAATTGATTACAGGATTGTTCTTCTGTAAAGAAAGAAGGTATGATGTCGATTATGTCTTAGGTGTAGACCAAGGTTAGGCATGTAACATTTTATTCTGAATGAATAAGACAACAAGAGAGCAAGATGCTCAAGGAATGTTTGTTTTCCCGTTTGAGTTTCCAGGGTAAAATATATGTGTACTATGTGTTTTCTTTATCATTTCTTTTATATCTTAAATGGCTTCCTCTCTTTTGTTATCTTTAGCGTGGAAGTGTTCTATTTCCTAACATGTGGTATCAGATCTTGATTTAACAACCTTGGATCTGAGCTAAACCCTAGGTCCAGTAAGAGTTGTAAGCCAAATTTATGCTTAAAGAATGGAAAGTATTTCTAGAATAGAGATCAAAAAATTCATTGGCCAGAATTTTGAGCTTCGAAGCTTAAAATTGAAGATCTCCTTGTAGATCGAGAACAATGGGCAGTAGTCTGTCGAGGTACCATTTTGACAAGGATGTCGAGGGAAGAATGGGAGAAACTCAAAAGAAGGGCAAGGAGTACGATTCGAATTTGTCTTGCAGATTCAGTGTTGTTGAATGTCTCAGGTGAAGATTGAGCCAAGAAACCGTGGGACAAGTTGGGAAGATTGTACTAGTTAAAATCCCTGGTAAATAAGTTGTTCCTTAGAAAGAAGTTGTATCTTCTAAGGATGAGTGATAGAAATTCAGTGACTGAGCATTTAAATGTGTTTAATACCATAATAAGCTAGTTATCATCTGTGGATATTAAAATCACTAAGGAGGAGAAATGTATTAGCCTATTATGTTCTTTGACAGACTCCTGGGATAGCTTAGTTGTGGCTATAGAAAGTAATTCAACCACATTAACGCTAGAAGATGTGGTTGCATCTCTACTGTCAGAATAAATGAGAAGGAAGAACATGGAAGGATCAACCAAAAATGATTTAGTGTTGAGAGGTCGACCACTTGACAGAGATAAAGAAAACTTCTCCGGTAGAAAGTCTAAGTCCAAGGGTGGATCTAAATCCCATGTTCATTCGATGATAAGGTGATGGAAATGCGATAAAGTTGGGCATTACAAAGGGACTGCAAGTCGAAAGCAATGGAATTCAGTACATTATCTGATGAGAAGTAGTCAACTGAGAGAAATACTACTCCGGATAAAGAAGGTGATGTGTACCTGGCATTGACTAGTACACAGTCAGATCAAGATGTTTGGTTGATTGATTTAGGAGCATCTTATCATATGACACCACATAGAGAATGGTTTTGCGATTACGAATGATATGAAGGGGGATATTTTTTCTTAGGGGACGACTCAACAACCAAAATTTTTGGACGGGGAAGATAATGACTGATATTGCATGATGGGAGGAGTAGAACCCTTCCAGGTGTGCTACATATTCTAGGTTTGGCCATAAACATGATATATATCATCAATATGAGTGATGCAAGAGTGCACACTCTATTTTAGAAGGATATGTGAAAAATGGTCAAAGGTGTGATGGTCTTAATAAAAGGATTGTATTGGAACCCTATACAAGTTGTTAGGGAATGTCGACTCAACTATATGCAGCATCATTGTTGTTCCTGAAGCTCACTCGACTCAACTTCAAATCGAATCGACTTGGGCTGAGTTGATTCAAACTGACTCGGCAAGTCCTCGTCAAGTTGACCTAACCATGCTATGGCACGAGAGGATGGGACACATTGGAGGAAAATGATGGTGAGCTATGCATAACAAAGGTATGGTCGAATATTTTCCTGAATGTAATTTAGAAGTTGATTTTTGTGAATATTGCATGTATGGAAAACAAAATCGGGTAAGGTTCCCATATAGAACGACAAGGGAAAAGGGGATTATAGAATTGGTTCATAGTGATGTGTTTGGACCTGTTTCAGTGCCTTCACTTGGTGGATCCCTATATTAATTCTCCTTCATAGATGATTTTTCTAGAAATACATGCATATATTTCATGAGAAAGAAATCAGAGGTTTTCGAGAAATTCAAAGAGTTTAAGTCTCTTGTAGAAAACCAAACAGATAAGAAGATAAAGGTGTTGAGAACTGACAACAGTGGTGAATTATGTGGAAAGGATTTTGAGAAGTTCTACAAGCAGGGTGGCATAGCACACCAAAATAACACACCATATACCCCACAACAAAATGGATTTGTTGAGAGAATGAATAGAACATTGATGGAAAAGGAAAGGAGCATGATCAATGGTGTTGGGATCGCACAATAATTCTGAGCAGAGGAAGTTGACAATGCAAAATATCTGGTGAATATGTCTCCTACATCTGCACTAGTCGACATGACTCCACATGAGGTATGGTTTGGTAAGAATCCTTCACCTTCACATCTCAAATTATTTGGTTGTGATGCATTTTTGCATGTTCCCAATGAAAAGAGGAGAAAGCTGGACAAGAAAGTAGTCAAGTGTATTTTCATTAGATATAAAGAAGGAATGAAATGATATAAGCTATGGGATCCTACATCAAGGAGAATAATGTAAAATCAAGATGTGTTCTTCAGAGAAGTCGGAAGGAATTTTGAGTCTAAATTGGTTCAAGCAAAGAATAATCTAGAGAAGGTGAGGTTTGAACTGAGGAATGAAGAAGAATTTGATTCAGATGAGTCGACTAAATTATATGAAGAGGTAAAACAACCAACCCTAGTTGTAAGGAGGTCTGAATGAGTAATAAAACTGGTTGAAGGGTATAGTCTTCATGAATTCCATTCCACATTTTTGTTAACTGCCACTGATGAGGAGCCCAAGTCAGTCATGGAGGCAGTCGAATTAGGGTAAAATCTGGAAGGTTTCCATGGTCAAAGAGATGGAATCCTTGCATAAGAATGAGATGTGGGATTTAGTTGAATTACCTAATGGAATAAATCTCGTCGGTAGCAAGTGGGTATTCAAGAAAAATATGAATGAAGCAGGTCAAGTCAATAATTTCAAATCTCGATTGGTAGCGAAGGGATATTCCCAAGTCGAAGGAGTCAACTTCAGTGATATTTTTTTCCTTGTTGAAAAATTAATTCCATTAGAGTACTAATGTCTATGGCTACAACATTTGATCTGGAAAAATAATAGATGGATTTGAAGACAACATTCCTACATGGGGACCTGGAAGAAGAAATCTACATGAAACAACCTGAAGGATTTATAGTACAAGGAAAGAAAAATCTAGTGTGCAAATTGAAGAGATCCCTTTATGGACTAAAGAAATCACCAAGGATGTGGTATCAAAAGTTCAACACATAGATCCTTAGTCTAGGATTTGTGAGAAGCAAATATGATCACTTCATATATTCCAAGGAAGAAGGTGGCCATTTCATATATGTAGCATTATATGTTGATGACATGTTGTTGGTCGGAAAAAACATGGATGCAATAAAGGAGGTGAATAAGCAACTATCCTCCAAGTTCGACATGAAGGATATCGGTGTAGAGAACTTCATTTTGGGAATGGATATCGAGAGAGATTTAGTAGCTAGGAAGTTCTAGTTGAATTCGAAGAAGTATAGCTAGGAAGTTCTGGTTGAATTTGAAGAATCATATTGAAACAGTTTTGAAACGTTTCAACATGCAGGATTGAAAACATGTAAAGGTACCAATTCCTGTTGGAGCAAGGATAACAATTGATCAGTGTCCAAAGACATAGGAATAATTAGAGGATATGACATGTGTCCCATATGCAGGTGTTGTTGGTAGTCTAATGTATGCAATGGTTTTCACTCGACCAAACATTTTCCATCCAGTGGGAGTATTGAACACACCGCCCACACTAAGAGGGGGGGTGAATTAGTGTGTGGAATTTTCTAACTTTTCTTCTTACAAGTTAGCAGTTAAAACATAATTGAATAGATTAAGAACAATTAAATCATAATCACAATGGACAAGAGATACCATATGTTTGTATAAGCTTTTGTATAATTGTTACAGGAGAATACCCCTGCGGACAAGTGGATTTCCTCTTGGATACTAGACCCCTATAACCAAGACAGAAAGGTGCAAATGTTGAACACTGGCATTCCTTCTAATGAAGTTAAACTAGTCAAGGAATAAGAAGAAAGGAATATAAATACCTTTAATAACGTTTTTCCTTGCTCGATCTAGGTTGATCTTAATCCCCAAGTCCTTCAGAAGGTCCTACAATTGAAGGAACAACAATGACAAAACATACTTCCTATTCCTACCATGATTAGCTTTGAAATACATCTATCAAAAAGAAAAAATTCATGAAACATACACAAATTTGAAGGAAATAGACCAAGCACATATATATATTAATGAAAACAAATAAAAGTGCTTACAACCATAGATGTAGATGCAACAACTTCACCAAGCTCTCTTTGTCCCCCTTGCTCAAATAATCCACCAGCAGAATGACTGTAACTTTCACTAATAAATCTCCCTTATGAGATCATAAGTTTGATGCCTCTAAACTTCCATGTCCTTTTCATCATGAGAAGGCCTCCTTATATAAGCTTGGAGAGGCCCAACCACCTTAGATATTCTTGGGATAGGTTGAGAATCTTTCTCCATCAGTTGTGGATCCTCCCTAAGATCCAGCCTTGACCTCAGATTCGAATCCAACTAACTCCAGAGATGAGGGGGATTTTTCCTTGATTTTCCTCAACAGTCAAATATTCCCTCAAATAGCCCAATGCTCCCTCAAAATGGGACATAGAGTGTTGTAACACTCCCCCAAAGAAGGGTAGGGAGCATTGGAACTCCCTGACAATGGGTAGGGGAGCGCTGCCAAAAATTTCCTTGAAAAAACACAATGCTCCCCCATAAGGTTGCATAGAGTGCTGGAACGCTCCCCTAAAGAGGGGTAGGGAGCGTTGGCACTTCCTGATAGTGGGTAGGGGAGCGTTGGCCTTCAAAATTGATTTTTAAGTGGTTTTATTATAGCAAATGCTTTGTACTCTTCATCAAATGATTTATCTTCCTTAAACCAGTCGTTGAAGGTGTCTTAAGTGTCCCTGTGATGTCGTTAGAGACATAACATAGGCGAGATGGCAGTATGATGTTTGCGATACATGCGACACTTGCGACACTTGAAATGACGACAATAGGACATCATTGAAGTGAGTGATTTTGATGTGTAACAGATTGCCCCCCAAAGTGCGAAGTTAGAAGACAGAAACTGATCACTGAAATAATTTGTAGACTTTTTCGAGCAAGGGTATGGACGTGGAGAACCTGGTAGAAAATGCACACAACCATCAAACAAATATTATGATATGTTTCAAACCCAAGTCAGGCATACCTATGCTTGGGTGATAAATACTTGCAAGGTATGGCCGCCATAAGATACACTGTGGATCCATAATTATATTAACAAAAAGGTATAGCCACCAAAGATAAAATGTGTATCTATACTCCCATGACATGAACTGATCGTAGCCACAAAAAATACACAGTGGATCTATGAGACAACAAGACATAGCCACGGACCAATACAAAGTGGATCTATGTGGAAATATATGTGTCAATATTCAAGAGAAACTTTGTCGCAACCTGGGTAAAGTACATATCAGAGTGATCACTCAACCCAAGGTCTTCTTACCGATCCCGATGCAATACGAGTTTAACCATGTGAATAGATGTCTTGATGTCGAACATGGCAGAAACCACTTGATTCCGTTCAATGAGGTAAACCGTTAAAAAGTGCGAGGGAAATCACCATTGATGTCAATGATTCCCAAGGTACCCTAGTACATTTCAGCGAATGTGAATAAATGAACTGATGTTGAACATCCGTGGAATCATCCAATCAGTTGTCAATGATGTAAACCCATTGTCGGAAGCGAGGAGGCCTACCATTGAGGCATGCAAGTCCCAAGGTACTAACTAGTTTCTAAGTCTAGTTCCTGGATGATGTGTTGAAGTCGACAGGAATAGGCTCATCGCAGGAGGGCTTTGATGTATCCCCCATCAATGACACGAAGCTGACACAGAGATGTAAATTGGTAGATAAAATGAACATGGACTGACATGGGTATTGAAATAGGATATGTGTGATGGTTGAATCTCGAGGTAGATACTTCCCTTGAACACTGAGGCACAACAGCAGAAACATGACACGGACCAAAACATGATGATGCAGTGGATATTGTGACTTTCGTCGAGTGACCCAAAGGAGTAAATAAACTCAGAGGATTGGTTCAGTGTAGAGGTTCAGCGAATTAAAATGTATGCAAAGACAAAGTGTCGTGTTCAAGGGTGACCGTAAGAGTGACTGGTGATGTTTTCAAAAACTGCTTGGCTTGCTTCCTTCAATTTTTTCCCCCATCCAGATAGACGAGTACCTCTTTTTATTTTAACGAGGTCGAGGAGGGTAACACATGCTCGATATAAATCACCTTCGGTAAGTCCCTCTTCCTTTGTTTAACGAACTGGAAGAAGTAAGGGTTCGGTCCCATATGGGCCCTTCAATGTAAGATTTTATTAACGAGTCCAGAGAAGGTAAACTTAATGATTTTTCATGTTTAGAGAGTCTAAAAAGAACTTAAAGATGACTCCAAGGTTGTCCTTTTTCATAATTTTAATCTCGCAAGGCCGAAAAAGAGATAAATTATCACTCGAAAGACTCCCTTTCAAACCTTTTAATGAGTGGGAAAGGAAGCAAGATCACACAGCATTCTTTTCATGTTTAGAGAGTATGAAAAGAGCTTAAAGGAGACTCCAGGGGGTTCCTTTTTCGTATAACCTTTACGAGTCTGAAAAAGTGATAAAAGTATACTCGGTTACATTCTCATGTTTTTACAAGCACGAGAAAGAACAAAGACTAAGCTCGGTACTTTGCCCCCAGCTTGAAAGCTAGTGTCTTAACTCCAGAATGATCATCAAAGGTTGGAGACATGCCCCCCGAGCTTCAATTCATTCACTGACTTTGAGGTTGTCACCAATTTCTATACTAGATGGAGAAAAAGGATAAGGGTAGATGAAATGAAGGTTCAAATACAAGAACTAATGAAAGACTCGACTCGACATCTACGAGATCTAGCGAAAGACTCGACCTGATGGGAGAGGTGATTGTTTCATTTTTTAACGAGATTGACACAGGAAAAGAACTATGCTCAAAGCTCTGGGTTGAATCCCTAGATTTATGTTTCATTTTTTTAACGAGCTTGCTACATAGAGGAAAAACTATGCTCCTGGCATCTATTTCATTTTTTAATGAGCTTGCCATAGAGAAGAGAAACTATGCTCGTGACCTCTTCTTGATCATGGCTTCCAAGAGGATAACGCTCTAGAAGGACACCATGTCAAGGGAAAAAACTTGGTCATGGCTTCCAAGAGATATTCACTGGATGGGAGAACAATGCTCTGGAAGGAACACATGTCAAGGGTCGTGATAGGGGTAAGGAGATCAGGCTCCAATAGCCCTACCGAAGAGATCACCATGTCAACTACGGGCTCCAATTCATCGGAAGTTGAATTCATGAGAGACAATGCCACATAATTGACCTGTGGCAGAGGTGATACCGACTGCATATAAGACCCGTTTAGGGAGGTCATTGCGTTGATGGTCAATTCAGGGCCAATGAATGAAAGTTGATCAATAGTCACCATTCTTCCATCGTGAGGGAAATATATCACACGAAAGAGAGTGGACACAATAGCTTTCATGGCATAGACATAATATTGCCCAAGGAGTAAATCAAAATCCAAGGGATCCTGGACTACCATAACATCAATAAAGACAGTTTTCCCTCCCAAAGTTATGGGAAACTGGGGAAGGATCCCTAAATAGTGACTGGTTCTTCTGTTAAAAGTGAATAGATTCTGGGTAATCGGCACAAGCTGAGGATAACCCAAAGCTTGACAAGCAATAGAGGACAAAATACTAACAGACGAACCTTCATCTATCAGCGCATGAGGAATGTCCCGACCACAAACTTGTACTGTAATCTTGAAGGGAATGTGAGAGGGAAGACGAGGTCCAATTAGCACACGCCAATCAAAAAGGATGGCCTCATTACTTGGAGGGGGTTTCACAGGAGAGGGAGGAATGCCCCCTAGCATGATAGATTATGTATCAATGAGAAAAACGTGGGCAAAATCGGGTTTACTCTCTAGTGAGAGAGTAATATCGATTAATAACGACATCAAATCGACCACTAGGGTTTCATTCTCCAAGGGGAGACTGGGGACGACAGGTGGAAAAGGATCGACCACTTAGGTTGCACTCTCTAACGGGAGAGTGGGATCGACCGAAGGTGGGATCAGATCAACCACTTTGTCAACCGGTTCAACTAAGGACATGACCAGATTGACGACATCGTCAATCAGACTGACCGATGAAGGGATCAAAGAAACCTCTTTGGCACTCGTCAGAGGAGGAGTGATATTGACCACGTTGGCACTCTTCAGATGAAGGGTGGGACTGACCAATGACAGGACTGGATCAGTCACTTGGGTTTCACTTTTCAGACGAAAAGTGGGGCTGATCGATGATGGAACTGGATCAACTATTTTGGTGAGTGGTTCAACCGAGGATGAAACTAGATTGACCACCTGATCAACCGGAATGATTTGGGATGGAACCAAATTGACCATTCCATCAACTAACGATGGGTTGGGGGAAATATTATGATAACCAGTTGGAAGTTGAATCTTTTCCAAAAGAGAAGAAGCCTCGTCCATACGAGGACAAAGGTGAGAATAATAATCACCTTCACATAACATACAAGGAAATTTGACAGTTGTCTTCTTCTTACCAACATTAAGATCACTAGTAGATGGGGTGTCACCACCATGTCCAGCAGAGGCCGATGACATGGAAGACCATATTTCTAAGACCTTGGGAAGACTAGGGCAATCCCTCAGAAGGTGGTCACCCTTACAAAGACTACAAGGGAATTTGGGTTTCAGATTCTTCATTCTAATCTTGTTGACCTCATCAACACTCCCAATACTATTGATAGTAGTTGGTTGCTTGGATCCAACATCTAATATGGTTGGAGGCTTGGTCCTTTTTGGGTTCTTCTTCTTCTTCTCTTTCTGTTTCTTCTTCTTCGTATCAACCTGGCTACTTGATTTAGAACTTTCACTAGGCGAAGAAGGAGAAAGGGAAGGAGACTTAATGGGTGAAGAAGGTGAAAAGTCAACATGAGGTTGATGTGTGTGTGGTGTACTTACATCTGAAGCATTAGGTGCAGCACTGGGAATATTCGAGATCACCAGAGTGGGGAACAACCAAACTGGTAATCCGATGGTGAGTCCCGAAAGACTCAGTGTGGTAATGTACAAAGGACCAATGTTTCCAAAAGAAGGAAAGGTGAAAGGTTCCTTGGGACAAGGGGTTCCTCCATGGGTACTCCCAAAAGTTGATGCCATTAACGCTGACTCGACCTAAGGTCCACTAAGTAAAACAAACGACACACGCTATGAATCTAAGAAGCAAACAATCAAACAAAACTTCCCACAATGAAACCACTAGTTGGTGATGAAATCCAACGTCGTGAGATCAATATAGGAAGGGGCAGGGATAGAGCGGGTGGATCAGTTATGTTGGCAACATGCTTAACAGACTTACGCCTTGGTGCAATCTTCCATGCAATAAATGTGGATTTACCCTCCAAGGAGCCTGAGTGAGTTTGACCAACGTCTGTTCCAGGTACAGTGAGACTTCCCTTCACCATCACCTTGTGTAAGACCCTGAAGATTATGGCTGCTAAGGTCACCAACTTGAAGTCAGCCTCTAGGAGGGTACATTTGGCAGTCTAGTTTGAACGTATGGGCAGGATAACAAGTCTGAAATCCTTCAAGAGAACTAAGGACAAGTGGATCGGTATAACTCCAGAGGACCTCGAACGGATTCGGAGTTCACGAAGCACCGAGACCAAATGAAGACAATTGAACCTCAAGAAGAACCCCAAATATATGATCTGACTACTACGAACGGTTAAACCATGGAGGGATAATCTTCGTAACTCTCCCGAACGCGACCTCGTGTGTAACCCCTATGTGAGAGGGGTATACCAGTAAGCTGATACGAGAATTGGATTTTATCTCCCTATCGCAAGATGCTAAGTTTGTTTGACAGCTTTGGAAAGTTATCCTTTCAACCTATTCCAAAGCCCTACACCTTAAGCTAATGTAGGTTTGCTAACAAAAATGTAAAACAGTCTGATAAACTTTAGTTTAGCGCTTGATTTTAAGGTTGTTGTTTACTCAAGAGGAACATGGAGTGGAGTAACTGATGTTTTGACCAACTCTAAGCAATGCAAAGAAAATGAGAATGCAAATATTTCATTTCTATGAAAGCTATATTACGAGAAGGAGGAAACTTTTATCATTCCAGATGCGTAATGTCCCAAAATGCCTAAAACCATGCAATTCTACCACTTCAAACGCAAGCTAGTTTCACTACCCAAAATCAAGAATTCAAGTATGGTCTTTGTTTGATTCTAATGTATAAAGAAATTAAATACAAATCTTTTCATTCTCTACTACTTTCAATCGGGAGAAAGAGTCCTATACAAATGCAAAAGACACGAAGCAAAAAGGTTTCAAACAAAGCACGCACTCAAAGCAATGAGAACCAAAAGAAAACCAGTAAGAGATAACTTGTTATAACAAGAACTCAACCAAATATTTGACAACCAACAATCATTCATTGAGTACAAGAAGATGCAGAGAAGAATCCAAGAAAAGACAGAGAGAAAGAGAAATCACTCAAATTGTCCCGACAAAACAAGCAGCTAGAAAGGGCAATTTCACATTTCTGAAAAAGTTTCAAGCTCCAATCAAGACAATAAGGGGTGATAAGAACCAAATAGAAACCTAAATAACTTCACAACCATATCACAAAGTCTGGGTAAAAACTTTCACAAAACAAGCTGAGAAGATCTGAGAAAAAAAAAGGAAAAAATTCTACAAAAAGGAAACCAACGCTCCCTGTCTCAAGGGTATAGAGTGCTGCAACGCTCCCTAAATCAATGTAGGGGTGTGCTAGCACTCTGGTATGGCCTACATGGGGGCGTTGGTCCACCCAGAAATTCAAAAAAAGGTCAAAAAAATGAAGAGAAACTCACCCAGAATGCATGAAAATTGGTGAAATTGCTAGTGAAGGTAGGAGAAGGCTAATGGATGATGAATAAACAGTAAAAGTGATCTGGAAGGTGGGAAAAGGGTAGGGAAAAACCAAGGAAATACAAATAGGATTCCTTCACTGGTGGAGTCGCTGATTTGTGTTACAGGAGAATCCCCATCTGGACAAGTGGATTTCCTCTTGGATACTAGACCCCTATAACCAAGACAGAAAGGTGCAAATGTTGAACACTGACATTCCTTCTACTGAAGCTAAACTAGTCAAGGAATAAGAATAAAGGAATATAAATACCTTTAATAATGTTTGTCCTTGCTCGATCCAAGCTGATCTTGATCTCCAAGTCCTTCAGAAGGTCCTGCAATCGAAGGAACAACAATGACAAAACATACTTCCTATTTCTACCATGATTAGCTTCGAAATAGATCTATCAAAAAGAAAAAATTCATGAAACATACACAAATTTGAGGGAAACAGGCCAAGCAAATATATATATTGATGAAAACAAAGCAAAGTTCTTACAACCATAGATGTAGATGCAGCAGCTTCACCAAGCTCTCTTTCTCTAGACCCTTGCTCAAATCATCCACCAGCAGAATGACTGTAACTTTCACTGATAAATCTCCCTTATGAGATCATATGTTTGATGCCTCTAAACTGCCATGTCCTTTTCACCATGAGAAGGCATCCTTATATAAGCTTGGAGAGGCCCAACCACCTTAGAGATTCTTGGGATAGGTTGAGCATCTTTCTCCATTAGTTGTGGATCCTCCCTAAGTTCCAGCATTGACCTCAAATTCAAATCCAACTAACTTCGGAGATGAGGGGGATTTTTCCTTGATTTTCCTCAACAATCAAAGATTCCCTCAAACATCTCAGCGCTCCCTCAGTATGGGACACAGAGTGTTGAAATGCTCCCCCAAAGAAGGGTAGGGAGCACTCGCACTCCCCGATAGTGGGTAGGGGAGCGCTACCAAAAATTTCCTCGAAAAATCCCAGCACTCCCCCAGAAGGGTGCACAGAGTGCTGGAACACTCCCCCAAAGAGGGGTAGGGAGAACTGACACTCCCTGGTAGTGGGTAGGGGAGTGCTTTCCTTCAAAATTGATTTTTAAGTGGTTTTCTTCATAGCAAATGCTTTGTACTCTTCATCAAATGATTTATCTTCCTTAAACCAGTCTTAAATGTCCCTGTGATGTCGTTAGAGACATGACATAGGTGAGATGGCAGTATGATGTTTGCGACACTTGTGACACATACGACCAAAATGTGACACTTGAAATGACGACAATAGGACATCATTGAAGTGCATGATTTTGATGTGTAACAATAATGTATATGTATATATTAATAAGAATTTTCCCAGCACAAACTATTTTGTTTCATCACTAACTCTCAAGCAAGACCCAGCTTGCCACAAGACCCAACTTGTTGATAGAATGCATTCTATCCAACTAGATTTTACTTTAGTAGCAGTGATCCATTATTGAATCAATTATGTTTCATGATCAGAGGTATACCATCAACACTCATCACTGCACTTCATCTTCTCTCTAATATTCGCGCCTTATTCACTTAGTCTTTCCTCTGATATTTGTGCCTTCTTCACTTCAACTTCTCTCTTAAATTCGCACGTACCTCAGGTCTTCATCCCTTTCATTTTTCTCTGCAGGCCTCTCTTCCTCAACGAGGCTCTCTTTTCACAAGCTCGTCTACTTCCACAAGCACACCATCCATTGAACCAATCATGGTTGTATTTATAGTTTCTTATGCTCAAAAATTGTTTAAGTTATTGATCTGACTTGTGCAACAAGTTATAACTAACTTGTTTATTCATAACAACTTTTGGGACCACCAGAGATCATCATTTCAGATCTTCAACACTAAACCTGGAATCCCCTTTTACTTTCATAAATCGATCACAATTTGGATCGATTTCCTTCATCTCTGTGATAACAAAAATAGGCGCTTCCTTCAAACCATGTTCATATGATCATAGGCGTATAACCATAAGCTTATAAATTTAAGTGATGCATTCCATTCTACCTTTTAAATCTCTTTACCATATGACCAATGGCGTTAATCATATGTTAGACGAGATGAGTGCTTGAGCGCTTATCAATTCAACGGTCAAAATTCAATCTCCGATGAGATGGATGATTGTCGGGACTTCAGGACTTTGCCCTCTGAGTCTTCGAGACTTCTCAACCTTTCAAAACTCCCGAAGTAGATTTTGGCGAACAGATCGGATGGTTCTCATTATATCATAGAACCAGATCACTGGTCATATTCGATGCTTACATCGCCTAATCCGATGGCCAGGGCTTAATCAAGCATTGATATGGATGGCCAAAAATTACTTCGGGACTTCAGCTATTATGATTATGCTATCCTTCCACTGTATTTTGATCAACGGTTGAGAGTGCACCCGAAATTAGATCGACGGTCGAGATCTCCTTCGGGTCTTTGGACTTCAAAGATTTCAAATCTCAACCCCTTCTTTCCTCCATACATCAATCTTCTGAAGTTGTCAATCCACTGACGCGTGTCCCTTTTGGATCAACGGTCAAGATCTCCTTCGGGTCTTCAGACTTTGGAGATTTCAAATCTCAACCCCTTCTTTCCTCTGGAGTGATCACCTGCTGAGTAAGTCATAAACGGTGGAGACCACTTGCTGTCGGTTAATGCTTTCACTTACACTATCCTTCCACTGTAGTAGATCAACGGATGAGAATGCTCTCGAAGTGATCTTCATATCAGACGTCTCGTGTCCACTTCAGGACTTCGGCATTCGAGACTTCGAGACTTTGGGCAAGTGCAGGTGGTAAAACTCCCGAAGAAAAACTCCCATAGTGACATAACTTCCTTACGTCACTTGATGATGTGTCACGAGCTAAGTAGCTACCACGTGTCACTCTGATTCATGATTTTCACATACCTAAAATGTTGATTCAGCTTGACACTTGTCATTCTCTGACTATGCCATGTGTATTTTCTAATGTGGTTTGTTGACGTAGATCTTCTGACGTGGTCTTCCATGTCTCCTTGCTTATGTGGTCTGTTGACGTGGTCTGCCACATGTCCATGTTGACGTGGTCTGCTGACGTGATCTACCACATGTCCTTGTATACCTGGTCTGCTAACCAACAACCCTGATCCAATGGTCATCGTATGTCCTCCAAATCCGATGGTCCTTATTCATTTCGGATTTTCATCTCTCTAGGCTTCGGGTCTTTAAAATATCAAACTGAAAACTTGAAGTGAGATTTCTCCGGAGAGTAACCTCCTTGCAACTTTAGACCCGAACTAAACGTTGTTCATCGATCATGTTCTTAGATCGATGGCTTGATCTATCTATGGTGTTTCTCTTCTGGCTTATCCTATCCTTCGACTTAGAATGATGCAACGGCTAACAAAAATTTGCATAAATGAGATCTCAGATCTTACCTCTCTTATCCTATCCTTCCACTTGAGAATGATCCAATGGCTAACGGGAATTCGGGTTTGATCCGACGGCTGATGGGTATTCGGATAATCAAATTCTCAACCCTTTATCCCCTTTTATCTTATCCTTCCACTCGATAATGATCTGACGACTGATGGGAATTCAGGTTTGATCCGACGACTAATGGGTATTTGGATATTCAATTCTCAACCCTTTCAGCTTATCCTGTCCTTCCACTAAATTGTGATCCAACGGTCGTGAAAACACTTGAAGCAGATCCACGATCAAGGATGATTTTGGAACCACAACTTGAAAGTGGTTTAACTCGTCACCAAAACTCCGCAATTTGAATTTGTGCATTGTTGGTGAGTCAACCACAATCGTTGATCTTTGAGGCTATAAGATCTGATGGTCCTGAGTAATTGAGGGATTGGAAATATCACGATCTTTAATTATCCTTTCGATCTCCACAATATATCCCTATCGTTGATATGGTGATTGTGCATCTGACGGTCATGACTTAATCTGACTTAAACAGATCATTTGTTGGATCAACCACAGTCATCAACATTCGAGTCTATGAGATCTTGACGATCTAGACCAATTGTGGGATTGGAACTAGCAAGTCATTTAATTCTCCTTTCGATCTCTGCAATCTATCCTTGTCATTGATCTAGCTTGCAAATCCGACGATCATGATCCTCCAATGGTCCTCAATCCCACAGTCAGTCATATGAATGAAGTCTGTTATATGAGTTGATCAACACCGTCAATTTCTTGATTGGATGGTTGCTAAGGCTTCTCACTTTTTCCTATGCATTGGTCAACTTCTCAATATTTCCATTGATCCCGATGACACTTCTGCAATGCGCTCTTCCTTCTGAGCTTTGACCTTCATTCGATTCTATACAATGTTTTCCCTTCTGATATTTTATCATAGGAACATTATTGATCCTATCGTGATCAACAATAATCACGAATTGCTTCAGTTCTCTCCTCCTCCTGAGCTTACGCTTTCGATCTTCTGCATTTTGTTCACTCCTTCTGCTAACTAATATACTTTTTTCATCAATGACAATCTCATCTATGGTAAACGGTAATTCATCGTAACAACAAATCATCACATCAACTATTGACATCAATGACAATATGTCCAACATATTGAGCAGATACAAGTCAACACCTGGAAAGGAGCACTGGACAATTATCAAAAGAGTATTCAAGTATTTGTGTGGCACAAAAGACTATGTTATATGTTACCAAGGGAAGCATGGAATGACATTGAAATAGATGTACATGGATTTTTTGATGTCGACTGAGGTGGACATTTGGATCGACGAAGGTCGACCAGTGGATATGTGTTCAATATGTTTGGTGGAGCAATTAGCTAGATGAGTAAGCAACAAGCATTCATAGCCATATCAACAACAGAAGTTGAATACATGGCATCCACTCATGTAAGAAAAGAAGTAGTATGGATGCAATGGCTATGTTCAAGGATCGGGTTTGAGAAAAGAGCTATGAAGATAAATTTTGATAGTCAAACTGAAATATTTCTAGACCCAACTTATCATTCCAAGGCTAAGCATATTGATGTACAATAACATTTCGTAAGAGACATGGTGGAAAGATACAAGGTGTTGTTGGAGAAAGTAGACACATTGGAAAACATAACAAACTCTTTGACCAAGTCTATGAGTGTTGTGAAGTTCTCTTGGTGCAGAGAGGCAATGGGCATTGTTGCCTTGGGTCTGTGAACAAAATTTTAGGAAACTCTCAGTTTCAGCGAAGAAGACAACAAGTGGGAGAATGTTGGATTCTTATATTCTTTACAGTGAAAGTCAAGTCGAGGTGGCTCGACTGGCAATGAAATTCAAAGGTCGAGGTGGATCGACCAAGCAAAGTCGAAGTCAAAGTGATCAACAACAATTCGAAGAGGTCAACCGACAAGAGGTCGACAAGCGGTCATGTGGCAATCGACTCAAGACAAAATGTAGGTTGACTGGTAGTCGACTCGTAATCCGACTTGGTATTCAATTGTAACAGAAACTTGAGATTCATGGGATTTGTAGCCAATGACTTGCATGGATTTGTAACCATTTTTGGGTGCCTTTATTTAGGGTTTTTCGTACTGTAAATCCTATAAATAAGTAAAGTTGTAATGTTGTAAAATCTAATATTTAAATCTTTAGATCAATTGTTTAGAGGTTGTTGGTCATGTATATGTAAGTAAAATTGGCTACAGGTTTGTTCTTGTGTAAAACAAGAAGGTATGATGTCGATTGTGTCTTAGGTGTATACCAAGGTTATGCATGTAACCTTTTATTTTGAATGAATAAGACAACACGAGAGCAAGACACTCAAGGAATGTTGGTTTTCCCATTTGGGTTTCCAGGGTAAAATCTCTTTATACAATGTGTTTTCTTTGTCATTTATTTTATAGCTTAAATATGTCTTTCTCTCTTCTGTTAGGTTTATCATGGAAGTGTTTTATTTCCTAACAATTTTTGGTCTCGTTCTTACCACTATTTCTCCCAAATTTTGTTTTGTTATTTCCTATGTCATTTTTGTTGTATAGGATTTTATTTCATCCATTGGTGTTGGGGTCATCTGTCAGCGTCTTAGAAATATAGATCCACAAAAACAAGCAACTGATGTTAGGATTGCTTGACATTGTTTAGGAGCTGGGAGGACCAATTTTCTTCTAAGATGCAATTTAGAGCCAACACAAGTATTATAGATGTTGTGGTTAACCCACCTGATCATAGACGACACTTTCATGATCATGGTTTGTCATAAAATCAAGAAGCGCAGAGTAAACAATATGGTATGGTATGCGCAATGAATGTTGTTGGTGACTCAAATGACTGCAACATGAAGTAGATTAGGTGAGGTAGGCGATCAATCATCAATTATCCAATCAGGCAAAGAAATATTAATTATTGGAAATGATAGGATCTTGACTGACATGAGAAACGAGAAGGAGTTAAGTTGGAGGAGAATATGATAGGTTTCAAGAGAAAGACACATCTTGCTAGTAGGGTCGATGTTGTCGAGAGAAAGAAGATAATTTCTAATGCGCTAAGTTTCGATGAGGGGATGAAAATATTTTGTTGGTGCATCGAATACAGAAGAGGGAAAATCGTCAACAAGCAGGGCATCAGAGAGAAAGAGATGACCCCCCCCCCGATACACATTGTATCGGAAGGAAAGGAAGGAACTTTGTCGATATGTGATGTATTGGTGAAGATGAAAGGAAGTACGTTGATTCATCAATGATGGTCACATCATCTATACCGATATGAAAAGAGTAGTGTATCAGCGATGTTTATTGGAGCTCGGTTGATGTATCGATGAAGTTGATTGGAAGGTGGCCAGTGCATTGATGAATTTTATTGGAACTTCATAAGTACACTAAATTTCAAGCTCAAAACATTAAGTTTTGTGGTTTTTCTAATAAAAAAATTTAGTAGGGGGTCCAATTTATTCCCTTAGAGAAAGGTAAAAGAATAAATTAGGGAGGGTGTTGTGCAAGCACAACAAATGGTGACACAATGGGCAGATCCAGAATCTCTGCTAGTCTTCCCTAAATTATAAGCAAAATGTAGAGGGTCGAATAACTACTTTTAAGATCATAAATTCTAGAACAAATGTGCAATAGTTACATAGAAGATTACATTGTGGCGAGCTCACTAGTGATGCTTGCAAGCTGACTAGTAAAGCTTGTATGTTGTAATCAGAGGATGAATTATGGTGAGATTATTCCTTAAACTGTAGTGATGATTCAGATTGGTATCTTTGTCATAGGGCTAATATAGGTTTGGGATATAAAATACTTTCACCATGTGCATATATATTATCTCTCAGGCTTTGCTCCACTACCTGTGAGCATCCATAGCCCCAATGGAGTCACCACGATGTCACATACCTTGCTCCACTTCCAGCAAATGTCCATATCCCTAATGGAGATATCTGCACGTTACCTAGTATGGTCAAACTTTCTTTCCCATTCCTTACCTATTTATTTAGTGTATTCTTAGCATCCAATAATGGGGAATGCAGTGGCCTTCTAGCCTGATAGGGGATGATTACCAACTATTGATATTTATTTTGTGTATTTGTTGCACCTAGATAAGTAAGGTTATCCCTTTTGATTTCCAACCTTCTAGACTTTCACACTTCACCTTTCACATGCGTAGCTTCTTAGTGTGTGGATGGCTCCCCTATTACATAGGATCTGCTTACTATTGGTTGTGGATTCTGATTATCTTCATGATTCATAGGTTTGTTTCAGTCATGCTTGGACCCCATTCCTTAATGGGGGTTGTGGGGGGGTGTGGGGGGGCTTTCCCCCCCACAACTGTCGCCAGGGGGATCCAGGGGGGGGCAACGACAATTTTTGTAGCTCCCCCCTGGCGGGGGATTCGGGGGCAGCGCCTCCGAAGCGAAATATTGGGAAAAATTGCCTTGTAAAATATTTTAATTTCGTAGTCAATCTGGACCGTTCATTATAAGGTCACAAATATGACAGCATAAGTTATTTTTATGGGTTTTTTCCCTAGAAGGAAACCCTCTCTTATGAGGGAATTGTATTGCTTCTGTGTATTATCACGAATGTTGTATTCTGAGAGAGGAGATTGTGGGAGAATGAAGAGGAAGTTACAATGGTTGAGATGTAGGTTGTATTGTTGGATAATAAAAAGGAAGGACCTGGCAATTTCTCTGGTGGACGTAGCCCACACTATGTGAACCACGTATATCTGTGTCTCTATTGTATTATGTGTCTTCTGTGTTTTATTTCCGCATTTGTTTTATTTTATTGCTCTGTGATCCTGTTTTTCTAACAACTAGTATCAGATCGAAAGGTAACTCGTAGGAAAAGAGGGTTCCTGGTTTGAGTGGGAGCAATGGTGGAATATGGAAAGTTTAGGGTCTAGAAATTTAATATCCAAAACTACCAGTTGTGGAAGATGCAGATGGAAGATTATTTATATCAAAAGGATTTATTCCTACCATTGGGTGGAATAGCAAAGAATTCGACGGCCATGAAGGATGAAGAATGGGAGGTTCTTGACAGAAAGGCACTAGGAATGATACGACTGAGCCTGGCAGTGTCGGTGGCATTGAATATTTCAAAAAAAAATACAACGAAGGAGATGACGGACGCATTGGATAGATTGTATGAAAAACCCTCGGTGTCTAATAATGTATTTCTAATGAAGCTATTATTTAATATAAAGATGTCAAAAGGTGGGTCTATTGCAGATCATTTAAATGAATTTAATATAGTTACTAATCAAATAAGTTATATAAAAGTGGAATTTGATGCTGAGGTAAGGGCTCTTCTAATCCTATGCTCATTGCCAGAAAGATGGAACAACTTGGTCATGGCTATAAGTAACTTTGTCTCTAGTTCAAACACTCTAAAATTTGATGATGTTTTTGGTGTTATCCTTAGTGAGGAAATGCGAAGGAAAAGCATAGGTGAGACATCAGGTAATGTGTTAAACATGGAGAACATGGGAAGACAAAAGGATAGATGAAAAGGATTAGGGAACCGCAAGAATTCTAGGAAGGGAAGATCCAAATCTAGACTGGGAAAGATAGAGTGTTGGAACTGTGGGAAGAAAGGACATCTGAAGAAAGACTATTGAGCTCCAAAGAAACAAAGAGATGGACAACAAGAGAAAAATCAGGAAGAAAATGTAACATGTGATGTGTTACAAGATGCTTTGATTCTTTCTGTAGACAATATTTCTGAGCCTTGGGTAGTAGATTCATGAGCTTCATTTCATGCCACACCCCATAGGAAAAAAATTCTAGATTATGTTCAAGGTGATTTTGGACAAGTTTATTTGGGTGATGATGCACCATGCAAAATTGTTGGAATGGGAAAGGTAAAAATAAATCAAGGGAATGGAAACCAATGGTTGTTGAAAGAGGTAAGACATGTTCCAGATCTAAGGAAAAATCTAATTTCAACAGGGTAGTTGGAAAGTGAAGGTTTTATATCCATATTTACAGATAAGGTGTGGAAGGTCACCAAAGGATCACTGGTGATAGAAAAAGGAGAGAAGGTAGATACATTGTATTTATGTACTGTTAATATTGACTCTTCTATCTCTTTAGCTTCTACAGGAGTGGATACAACACTGTGACATCATAGGCTTGGACACATGAGTGAGAAGGGGATGTAGATACTTCACAAAAGGAATTTGTTTCCAGATCTTAAACAAATTGATTTGGATTTCTGTGAGCATTGTGTTTATGAAAAACATAAGAGATTTAGATTTCTCATAGTTGGAAAAGAAAAGAAGAGTGAAAGGTTAGATCTTGTGCATACATATGTATGGGGACCAACGCAAGTATCATCTCTTGGATTCTCTCATTATTATGTTACTTTTATTGATGATGCAACTAGAAAAACTTGGGTATATTGCATTTGACAAAAATCTGATGTTTTTGATACTTTAAAGAAATGGAAAGCTTTGGTTGAGAATGAGACAGGAAAAAGGTTGAAGTGTCTTAGATCAGACAATGGAGGTGAATATTGCAGCAAGGAGTTTGATGTTTACTTTTCATACCATGGGATTCGTAGAGAGAAAAAAGTTATAGGAACACCACAAGAAAATGGTGTGTCATAAAGGATGAGCAAGACAATCATGGAGCATGCAAGGAGTATGAGACTGCATGTTGGGTTGCCCTTACAGTTCTGGGTAGATGTTGTAGATATTGTTTTTAACTTAATAAACAGAGGACCTTCAAGCTCTTTGGATGGTGGAATTCTAGAGGAGGAATGGATAGGTAAAAAGGTAAACTATTCTTTTTTGAAGACTTTCGATTGTGAAGCATTTGTCCATATTGATAAAGAAAATAGAACAAATCTTAACGAAAAATCCAAGAAGTGTACCTTTATTGGATATGATGTTAATGATTTTGGTTATCGCTTATGGGATTATGAAAATCACAAAATCATTAGGAGTAGAGATGTCATATTCAATGAGAAGGTGTTGATGCTTGAATCCATTAGGACCAAAACGACAACCTCACGAGGATGTAAATCCCCCTGTGTTTTTATAAAGGTGGTACTCCTCTTTAGATTTTCTTGAGATTTTCAAATATTCAGAATGTGGGACTTGACATAAGTCCATTGTAGTAATTCAAAGAAACATAAATATTACAAGAAAATAAAAGGAAAATGTTTTTGTTTTCTTTTTAAAGAAAGTTCCTGAGAAAGAACCAGGAATTACACATTTCACACATTTAAAGCAAATAAGCAAAATTTCCTCACATCAATCATAATTGAGGATAAATATGTGCGATCACATAAAATAAAAAGAAGATGATCTGCATGTGTAAGAGAACTTTAACAGAGTGGACACATGGGAATCTCAAATAAAGATAATGATATATCAACCTTAAATACTTTATATTCTGAAAACAGGGTTACAAAGCACAGTCGAGATTATTCCCAAAGTAGTTCTCTTGAAATTTCCAAAAATATATAGTTTGTTACATATTCTTTGAAATTTAAAATGTGTTTGTCTTAAAAACTGGGATTGGGGCTCCCGCGGACCATAAAGCAAATAAATACAAGAAATAATCTTTTAGAAGGAAGACGATGGGTGGTAGAAGGATCAACAAGACCTGGTAAGAAGAAAAAAAGAGTTATGAGTCTTCGGTTAAACCTTTCTAGTGAATGAGGTGGAATAGCTAGATGAAGGACTTGATAAAAAAAAAAGGATGTGATCAACATAAACTTACTATGATGGTGTCATGTGTGTTCATTTTCTCGCTGATGTCCTTTTATCGTTTTCATCAATGGTTACAAGAACTGTCTCAATTGTTTCTTTCCCTTCATTTGTCAGTTTATTGATAGCTTTCTTGAACCATTCTTCGATGTAACTTTTCATAGGTGCCACATTGATTTCATGTCATATTTTAATGTTGAACAACTCACCCTCCAAGTCTTGGAGATCAAGGGAAATTCCATGTAATGCTTCTTCAATATCCTGATTTTTTACGGAGTAATACACTAGTCAATTATCTATGGCGTTCTCATCATATTCAATTATACCACAGAATTTTTCAATTGACAATCCTTTAAAAATATGAACTTGTCCATCGAACTATTGTTTTGTTAGGAACAACGAGTTGAGGATCAACTTGGGATCTTGGACTTCGTTAGTGCTTCTGGCTAGGTCCACCTCCGTGAGTCTTTTGAATAACTCTTATCTCCTTGTTATGGCTTGGTTACATGCCTGAACGATGTTGTTCAAGTTCTTTATTTTTTCTTTCCAGTAGGCATTCAACTGCTTGATCCGACTTGGAGAGGGAAGGTCCTCCTCTCTTCTCTTTAGATTTGACATGTTGGAAACTTTAATACCAAAGGGAACCACGGAATCAAGGTAGAAACCTTCTTCATTTTTTAGTTCATCTTGTGAATACTCATGGAAGGCATGCACCCTCGAGCTAAAAGAAATCATGTTCTTTGAAATTTCCCAAGCTTCGGTAATCAATGCCATTCTTTTCTTGATATTATTCCCCATAAAGATCCTGCCTGATGTGAGTAAGCTTGAGGATCCTTCCAATTTGGTTGCGAGCGTGGTGGGTCCGACAATTGCCAAAGGGCTGGAAATGAGTGGAAGAGGCATCAAGGTCTCTTCTATTTCCTTAATCCTTTCCTTTAACTTTATATTTTCTTCTTCGAGACCACCAATGGATTTTTCCAATGCATTGCAAGTTGCTTTATGGATTCTGGAAATCTGGGAAGGCCGCATATTTCTTAGGTTAACCTCTAAAGGAGATTTCCCCTTTTTATGCTTCACATCACTCTTCTCAATAATTAATTTCTTAGATTCACTGTCAAAGACAGTGGTCTGAAATACAAATGATTCTTCTTCATAAAAGATCTCATTCTCAACAATTTCCAACGACTAATTCTAGTGGGTCGTGCCTCCTGGCTGATAAATGTTAGGAAACATTTTCTCAATGTCAGCCTCGAGCTCCATATCTTCGAGGGAGAAGCTATTGATGTCAATTTCGACGTGATGATCTTCTTCCTCTTGTACAATATTCTTCCTCTTCTTCCTCAAATGAAGTTTATGTGAGCTTTCAATTTTTCCTGGAGGGGGGTTCTTGTCTCCTTCTCCACCTGAACTATTGTTGATTAATTTTTTAGATGGGTGGGTCGCTGGAGAACTGCTCCGAGGTGTTGTAGTATTGGGAGTAACAGTTGGGGACTGGGCACTCTTCTCGCTGGGACCCTTTCATCCCTGTTTGTAAAATTCATTGGTATTGAGTATCATCTCTAAGTTGCCAACAGTGTGGGTAGGATTGCCTAGGTTACTATCTTCTTCTTATCCTAGAACAGTGTGGATAAATGAATTGCTAAAAATCATTGTTAACATATGTTCCACAAAGATTTTGTTAGGGTCAAACCCTCTAATATTTTTAGCATACTTGAGATTGAATTTTTGGAAGTGGTTTGCAAATTCATCAATTCTGTTCATACTTCTGAATACAAAATCCCCAATTTTCCAAGGCAAAGGTATGAATTGCTTTTTTCGTTTTTCATGAAAAAAGTGCAGCCATAAGTTATATTTCCTTGCAAATTTTGTAAAAAACATTTTGTCGGATATATGGCATGGAAGAAAGGATGGATTTTCCTTAGAACCGAAAATCCTGATGACATTGTAATTTTCCATTTGCTCCAAAGTCCCCTTTTTATCCAGGAATTTACTAGCCTGAGAATATATTCTTGGGGTATCTTTTCCAAACAAAAATCCTTTAAGAACTGAGACAAAGTCGTTGAAAACTTCATAAAAATGTAGGGAGGATTTGTGCCTCCATAACGCTTGGTACCAAAAGTTCATAGGGTCAAATTCACAATTCACGTTCTTGCATATAGACAATTTAGGAAATTCACAGCAATGCGCTATCACAAAAACTAAATAAGAAGCCATAAATAATTTCTTACCCTTTTTATACTGAGACAATTGGGAAGAGACTTCAATGGAAATCAAATTTTCCCAATCGAAAATGGCCTGCTCCTTGAAAGTAAAATATAAGATATAAAGAATCATGCGGGAAATGTTGGCAGTATTTTCTTGACCCATAACTCTGGTAAATAACTAGGCAATTTCCCGAAAAGGGTTCTTGAACAAGTTGAACTGCAATCTGGTAATATCTTAAGGGATGGCCACGGGATTCTCCAAGAATTCAGGTAAGAGATACAGGTTGTTGTCATGTTTTTTCAAGAAGTCCCTGCAATCTTCACCTTTGAAGGTGAGTGTTGGCTCTCGGAGTTTCAGCATTTTACGGAACACTTGAGGTGAAAGAGAGATGGGAGAATGGTCTTGGAGTTGAATCATCCATTGACTTGGTATATACTTCTCAGTGCACCAGACAACCAGTTCCTTACATTCAAAAACTTCTGGAACACAACCTACACAAGAAATTCTGGACGTCCAAATTACTTCCTTATGAGTAGAAGGGGATGAATAATAAGAATACGCTCTAGACCACTTAAAGTTTTGGTCCTCTCATCCAAAAATGTTCAAAGTATCTCCACAGAACTGTTGTCGAGTTTTTGCTTCCATAAGTTGATGCGATCATTCTTTTGATCCGGATAATATTTGAAATGAGCGCTTGAAAGATATAATATAACCTTTCGCAAATCGTGCTTTATTGTGGTTTAATAAGAAATTTCCTTGAGCCATTTGCTTATTAATGACAATATTTACGGGACCTGCATGATGAGTTATTATCATTAAACCATACTAAATGTGTATTGGGAAAAACATGAAGGTGGTGGGGATGGACGAGAGAAAATAACATTTGGGACTTTTGTGAACCCGCCAACCCATCGTTGCAGAAGGTTGAGAATTGGATAAGTGTTGTAACGCAGTTGGTCAAACTCAATATATGAGAGATGAGATACTTAGGAGATCGGGGAGTCAAATGGTCAAAATGTAGATCATGAATCGTTTGGGTACAAAATGTATGTCACGGAACAAGGGATATGCAAGCTTGAAACCCGCCAACCCGGGAACCCACGACTGCAGAAACGGCTAAGTATAGGAAAATGTGGTGGTCAGTCGGACTCATATAACATGAAATAAACATCACCAAGCCTCACCAACCCACAAACCCATGAACCCGTAGTAACTCATATATTTGGCTAAGTGTTGGATAAGTTACATAGAAAAGAATAGTAAAAAGAGTTGTGTGCATTATGAAGGTGGTGGAAGTCAAAGTGCATTGTGAGGGTAGCGGAGATAACACATACTCTTAAGAAATGTCATCAATCGGCAAACCTACGGTAAGCCATAGTAAATAAGACTAAGTCTAGAAAGTATATAATGGGTCATGTGAAATATGGAAAGAAATATGGAAAATACAAAAAATGAAAAGAAATATATGGGAAATAAAGGAATTACGTGAAATTTGGGAAAGGAAAAAGGGAAAAGGAAAGAAATGGAAAAATGGGATAAAGAAATATGGAAAGGAAAATAAAAAGAAATGGGAAAATAAAGGAAAAGAGAAATGAAGTGGAAAGGAATAAGGAAAAATGGCTAAGTGTGGAAAATGGTAAGGGGAATATGAAAGTAGTGAGACAATGGGAAAAAAGTCTAAGTATAAAATGAGAGAATGCATAGAGGTGAAGGGAAAGGAGAGGAGAGAGCACATCACTTCAGGCAGTTGAACAAGGTAACCGTGAAGAACAAATATCCTTTTCCAAGGATATATGACCTCTTTGATCAACTAAAAGATGCAAAAATATTCTCCAAGATTGATCTCGGGTCAGGCTATCATAAGGTAAGAATTAAATAAGAATACATCAACAAGACTACCTTCAGAACAAGGGATGGCCATTGTGAGTTCACAGTGGTACCATTTAGGTTATCAAATGCGCCAGTTGTCTTCATGTGTTTAATGAATGGTATGTTCATGGATTACTTAGATAAGTTTGTCATTGTCTTCTTGGATGACATTCTAATATATTCTAAGTCCGAGAAAGAGCATGAGCAACACTTGAGGATGGTATTACAGGTATTGAGGGAGCATCAGTTGTATGCCAAATTGAGCAAGTTCTCATTATACCATAATCAAATTCATCATTTGGGCCATATCATTTCAGAGGAAGGGGTAGTAGTAGATCCAAAAAAGATAAGGGCCATTGAAGGATGGCCGAAACCAAGGAATGTCTCGGAGATGAGATCATGAATGGGCCTTGTAGGTTAATATAGGATATTAATTGAAGGATTCTCAAAGATTGCACACCCAATCACTTCCTTGGAGAAGAAGGGTGTGAAGTATCAGTGGACATCCAATTGTGAAAGAAGTTTCCAGCACTTGAAGCATTTATTAACAAGTGATCCAATATTAAGAATTGTTCATCCAAATGAAGACTTCATTGTATGCACTCATGCATGTAAAGAGGGACTTGGGGGATTTCTTAGTCAGAATGGACATGTGGTATGTTATGAATCAAAGAAATTAAAGGAACATGAAAAACACTATGCTACTCATGATTTGGAATTGGCAGCCATAGTGCATGCCTTGAATATGTGGAGGCACTACCTCATGGGAAAAATATTTGAGTTGAGGACAGACCATAGTGGTCTGAAATATTTATTTGGACAACCAACTATAAATGCCAGGAAAAGCAGGTGGTTGGAATTCCTCAGTGAGTATGACTTTGATATAAAGCATATCAAGGGTAAAGAGAACAAAGTAGCAGATGCACTCAATAGAACAGTGCATGAGATGCATGCTACAACCATTAGCATGTATAGATCAGATTTGAAAGACAAAATTTTAGAGGCTGCAAAATCAGACCTACGGTATATGGAAATAAAGACAAAATTACAACAAGATAATTTACGACAGAAAATTGAAGAATATAAGCTAGAAAATGATGAAATTCTCATGTACATGGGCATAATTTATGTGTCAAAATCTCACGAATTGAAAAATCTGATATTGGGAGAAATGCATATTGTGCCTTATGCTGGGCACCCACGTTACCAGAAAACTATTGCAGCTATCAAGAGCCAATAGTATTGGTCATGCATGAAAAAAGAAGTTGTTGTTTTTATTTCTAGGTGTATGGAATGCCAAAAGGTTAAGGCTGAGCATAGACACTCAACTGGTTTGTTACAACCATTTCCCATTCCTGAGTGGAAATGGGAAGTTGTAACAATGGATTTCATCACCAAACTACCCAGAACAATCAAGAAGCATGATTTTATCATGGTAGTGGTAGATAAGCTTACTAAAGATGCCCATTTTATTCCATTAAAGCTCACACACAAGGAAACCAACATTGTTGATATTTATATGAGAGAAATTGCTTGACTACATGGTATACCCAAGACAATTGTATCTAACAGAGATCCAAAATTTACATCAAATTTTTGGAAAGGATTATTCAAGGGATTCAGAAAAAATCTAAATTTTAGCACAACATATCATCTAGAGTCAAATGGGAAAATAGAAAGGGTGAATCAGGTGATAGAAGACATGATAAGGATGCATGTGATGGATAAACAATCTAAGTGGGAGGATTATTTGCATTTGGTAGAGTTTGCTTATAACAATGGGTACCAAGCATCTCTAAAGATGATCCCATTTGAGGCACTTTATGGCAGAAAGTGAAACACACCAGTGAGTTGGGACAACCCAACAGATAGAGCAGTGGTTGGGCCAGAACTAATCAGGGAAATGGAAGACCAGATGATGAAAATAAAATAGAATTTAAAGGTTGCCCGGGACAGGAAGAAAAGATATGTTGATAAAGGCAGAACTCATAGAGAATTTAAAGTGGGTGACCATGTGTTATTGAAAGTAAAAGCCAAGAAAAGTTCCCTGAAGTTGGGAAATTATTCAAAGCTAGTAGCATGTTACTATGGGCCATTTGAAATCCTAGCAAGGATTGGTCTTGTAGCATATATGCTTGACTTACTAACATCAATGTCATGTATCCATAATGTATTCCATGTGTCATTGCTTAAAAAGTATGTACCTGATGCTAATCATGTCATTGATTGGAATGTGATTCAGGTGGAGCAAGAGGGTGACTTTCAAGTGCATCTAGTGTGCATATTGGAACGAAAGATCAAGCATCTCTCAAATCGAGCCGTAGGGATAGTAAAGGTCCAATGGACCTGGTATCATCCTGAAGATGCAACTTGGGAGCACGAGGATGCTATGCAGGTAGAATACCTGCATCTTTTTGAAGACTTTTGAAGTTTTGATTGTATATGTGTATATACTACACTGAGGACAATGCAAAAATAAGGGGGAAGAGAATGTAATACCCCTAGGATGAACCAAAATTGTACATATAAATGTAAATGGACATATAGGCTAGTGATTCATGGGCACTGATTGTAAATGTAAATGAAATTATATATATAAGTTGGTGAGTTGATGGTACAAGGTCCTTGGTTCGATTCTACGTGCATTCAATCAGTGCACGGGAATCTTATACCAAAGAAGTGCACACATTTTATAATGTATCACACATCTATGTAAGTTTTCGAGGATTGCACACTAAAGGAAGGGTACGCACCATCTTGAGTTTGCATACAATGGAGTAAGTGCACAATTTGGGGCCAGAGTGCCTTTGTGTATATGTATTTTGAGGCCTAAGTGCCTGTGTGGTTATTAGGCTGGAGAGCTAGATTTTAAATGGCCAGTGAGCCATCATTGTAATATGTAATCACATCCAAATATTAATGAAAACACATCACTATTGTAGACCAACCATGTAAAAAAGTATGGGGGGGTAAACTCCACTAGATAAGGAAAGGGGGCTAAGAGTTAAGGATAAGGGGATAAGCTAAGGGGGCTTAAGCCCAAAAAAATATTATATTAATATTCCTTAAAGTATAAAGTATGGAAAATTATTTTATCTGAAGTTCTAAGGATGGGGACAAGTGGGCCCAAGGTATTTCTCAACATGACAAGTGTCAAGTTGGGAACATGCATACATATAGTTTGGACTTAGTTCATTTTCCTATAATTCTATTATCATTCTTTCACTCACACAACTATCATCTATACCCTATTGTTACCATCACCTATACCCTGGTTAGCTTTAGATATGGATTGAAGAAGTGGGTTGTCAGGCCCGTGAGAAATTCTCTCCAGGTGAGAGAATTTTTGGGAATTGATTCCCTAGATGCCAAACTGCAACTACATGGCTCTGAGACTTCTTGTTTGGCCTATTGTTGAAGCCCTCGAAAGGAAGTGGGGTAGCTGAGGGACTGTTGAACAAAGAAAGGGCACACTTCCTGGGGTGGTAAAAGCGTGTGGGGAATGAGGGACTTGTTGGGCCCGAGATATGATCAATTTTATGACAGTTATTAGACACTTTTGCCGAATGTACATATGTGTTTTCATGTTTTGGAGAATATTTTTGAAGAATTTTGTGCTAAAACGGTATGATCTACACCAAGTATGTATGATTCGTGTTTAATGTTGATATTGAGTATAATTCATCACATTTTTATGTTTCCAAGGATCTAATTCATGTTTTTTGGTGTTACAGGGTAAAAATGCATGACATTTCTACTTCCGACACTCCTTCAACTACTCGATCCGGTACCCGGTCCAGCACTTTGTCCAACACTGTGTCTTGCACAAAAACGGTGGGCGATTTGGCGGTTATGGTATTGGCGGCCAGTGGTGGGCGAATCAGGAACATGGGTTTTGCTCGTGCTTGCCCCCTCTAGTTACTAAACCCTTGACAACTCAGTTTAAGTTGTTAAGTAGTGCGATTATTGGCTCGCTCTATTTCGACAGTTAGGGCACCATTAATGTAATTTTCCAACTTTAGAAGTGGTTCGACCCTCCTTTGGTCGACCACTTGGTCTGTAAATATTATAAATACCACCGTGGTGGTCAGATAGAAGTTAAGCAGTAGAAGAACCAGTGTATTGGAGACAAACACGATTTTACTCTGTTTTTCCATTTTTCATTGTCAAATTATATAGAAATTGTGTTTTTGAGTTTTAATGGTGAAATCGATTTGCTGAGTTCGTGGTGTGCCTTTAGGAAGTGACCACGACTTGCTGGGGGGCCCACCAGTAGTCTGGTAACTGTTCTTTAAGTTGTTCATGTATTTTATAGTTTAGATGCCTCTTTTTTATTTCCTGTACATGCATTGTTATTTTTCCTTTGTTAATTAATTTGTTGTTGTAGTTTAATCATTTTAACTCTCTTTTGCAGGTTAGTATGAAGACTTGTATTAGTATGCGTTGATCTTGTAGTTAGGAACGAATTTGCAAATTCATAGACTAACCCCTTGTGCAATTAGATATTAGATTGTGTTTTATTTATGCATTTAGAATTAAATTTAAAACATAGTTTGAAATAGAATAGAACAGAGGTTTATTGCATGTCTTGTTTAACAAGGATTTGATGGATGGATAGGGTTAGTTTCAGTTTTTTTTAATTATAGATTTCTTATTCCATGTTTATGTAGATCTTGCTTAACTAGTTGTTGGCTAATGGATTCGTTAGTTTACCTTTTATATGCCATGTTTTAATTCTTGTTCTTAAGCACTTTCTTTCTTGCATTTTGAATTATTAAAATAGATATAGCATAGTTTCATTTTATGTACTTTCTTTCCTAGAATTAGATTGCAATTCCAGTTTTTAGTTAATGCTTGAATTTAATTATGAATTTTGCTTACATAGCATAGAAATACAATTAAAATCTTGTTGTATTGTTGATAGTTAATAATTCCATGAATATGCAGGGTAATTAACATTGTTTCTGTAATGGATCAATTCTCATTGGATTGTCTAATCCATACCTTTCACTTTGCTATCGAGATCAGTGTAGAGCTTATACCGCTTGAATTATCCTTTGTTTTCAAGTGTCGTCGAGATATTATATGACACCGGAGACATTCACACAACCACCAACACTATATTTGAGTTTTCATAGGTTAAAAGATAGTTTCTTGCTTTCGTAGATCAGAAGATATAGTTTCTTGCTTTCGTACATCATAAGATATAGTTTCTTGCTTTCGTAGATTAGAAAAGATAGTTTCTTGCTTTCGTAGATCAGAAGATAGTTTTATCATTGTTGCAGGGTAGATAGTATTTTGCTTTGCTAGGTTAAAGTGCAGTTTGCTTATCATAGATTAAAGGTTAGTTGTTAGTTCTTTCTTGCTTTCAATTAAATAGATTTCCTTTTATGAATTAGAAATAGTTTTGAAGTTTGAATTAAGAATATAGTTCACTTGCCTCTTAGGTTAGATAGTTGTTCAATGAGCAGTTTTAATTAGTTTACTTGCAGTAGAAGTTATCTTAGGGTAATTAGTTGTTTACTTTCTTTAGTAGATTACTTTCTTACTTGTCTATTCTTGCTTTGATAGTATAGTTGCTTGTTTATTTACTTGCTTTCATAGGGTAGTTGCACATTGAATTTAGGTAGGCAATTTAAAGTAGTTTGCTTTTGTTATTTGCTTATTGTTATGCTTAATATTTGCTTTTGCTTATTGTTATGAACTAGTTTGTTTTAAATATGGTTTTCCTTTGTTTTTCTAGAACTATCCATCGATCCTTGATCCAAATGTACTTAGGTTACATAGTTTTAAGTTGCTTAGTAGGGTTTTCTCATTAGATGGGTTTGCTTGAATAGATTATCCCTTAGATAGCCACTTCCTTAGTTAATATTATACTACTACTAGCCCTTCTACCTTCAGCATATATTTTGCTACAACTCTAAGTTTACTTACCCCGGGTTGACAATTTAATTGAGGGTTTTTAGTGTGTTTTTAGTGCATATAGAACACCCATCATTTTTAGTGTCGTTGTCTCAAGGTAAGAAGTAGTTAGGAAATAGATCATTCCTAGACTTTAGCATTAGATTGGTGACGGGGGAACTTTAAGACGAGAGGTAAGAACCTGTGCATCTGCTATTGTAGGCTCCCCCAAACCCAATGGTAGTTTTTCTTTTTGTTTTTGTTCATGAATAGACCTAGAAAGCAAATGGTATCCTTTTCTTTTGTTTTTTCTTTCTTTCGTGAATAGGCCTAGAGACCCAAAAGGTAGATAAATTAAATCTAAATTAGACCTTTCAACCAAGGTTCCTTCCGACCTTTTCGGGGGAAGGGTCTTTCCACTTATAAAATCCGTAGACCGATACCGAAAAATAGGAGCTAGTTCAACTCAAAGAGCTAACATAGTCTTTGAAGAGACTAACACAAGGAGAACTATAGAACAAGAAATTGAAGCATCAATCATATTGGGACAGGAAGCAAGACCACTCGAGTCTTCTGCAGAACCAAACAATACAACCTTTGCTTTTACACCACCACCAGGAGATCCTAATTTTGAAGACATCATAGACCATGAACAAGTGAATATTTTGTTTGGTAGTTTAACCAATGTAATTATCTCTCAAACTAACACATAAACCTTGGCACCAATAGTCTCAATCGGCTCGAGTAGAGTCTCAGATATCCAATCAGTAGGAAGACCTTTCCATCAAAAGGAAACCTTGTTCTCTTCAAAGATAAAACCACTTAGGTACTCTCTTTTTGGAAACCAAGCCAATATGGATGATCAGGAGGACCATAACAATGTAAGACATGGGGGGGAAGAAGAAACTAAAACTACCTTCGGGTTTCCGATTTTAGACACCACTCCAAATGTCAACATGAAGAATATTCCTCTCTCAGCACTGCCTACCTTTTATGGTAAAAACAGTGAAGATCCAGACACCTTCCTATTTGAATTTTACATCTTGTGTAGGAGCTACAACTACGTACAAGATGCCCAGAAGCTAAAACTCTTTTCTGCCACCCTCAAAGACTATGCACTAAGATGGTTCATGGGGTTGGGAGAATCGAGTATTAGGTCTTGGGAAGCCATGAAATACATCTTTCTTAAGAAGTACCAAGACTACTGCAAGACCAAAGAGTTTCGTAATGACATCTTTAAAATCCAACAGCTAGAAGACGAGACCCTTGAAGATTATATGGAAAGATTTGGTTATATCTCCCAGAAGTCAAAATACCATGACCTCCCAGAGGATGCAATTAGGGCTCCTTTCCTTAAGCGAATTTCAAAAGAATATCTAGAGATGCTTAACCTGATGGCATCAGGTGACATATCCCATAAACCATTTTCTGAAATATGTGAAATGTGTAAAAATTACTCAAGGAGTAGAGCCAAAATATGAAAGAATGTTCAGGACCCTTACAATAGAAGCTTAAAACCAGTTATTTCAGGTGGTATTACGAGAGAAGAGATAGGGAACCTTTTAGAAAATTTCAAGACGGATATCTTAAGCACAATAGGTTCCCATTTGGACACCCTAAAAATAAAAAATAAATAGGAGGAGGAAAATTTAGCAATGAGCATATATTGCCCAAGATGCAGGAGGAAGCATTCCTCAACGGAATGCCCATTAGATAACATTTCAGTTTGTGGCTTCTATACAGAAGACCATGTGACTAAAAAATGTCCATCATTGCCCAGTTTATTATCCATCTATAGGAGTGGATATCATGGGGAGTCTTCTTATGCACCTAGGAGGCCATGGCAACCTAGGAACCAGCCCACATACCCAGATCTACAATCTTAAGTTCCACCCTATTATCAACAACAACAACAGTGGAACTCACCAGGTTGGAAAAACTAGTCTACTCAGTACCAACATCCTTGGTTTCAAGGATGGAGAGGAGGACATAACCAAGGAAACCCTCAAGCTCCATTTATCCCTATGTCCAACCATCATTATCCTCAGCTCCCACCGAACACTCCACAGCTTTTGTCAGGTTTTGTTCCACCACCTTTACCTACTATTCCACAACAACAACCGCTACCATATCAAAATGCAAGCTCCCTGAGACCAACACTATTACTAGCACAACCAATGTCGAATCCCAATAATAAGCCCCCTCAACCTCTTCACAATGTTGATATGTAGGCCTTCCTGACATATGTTATTACTCATGTTCCATTACAAGAGATTCAACTAAGATTGGGAAAATTTCTGGACAGGCAGAGATCTTCAATAGTCATCCATGAAGAAGAAGAAGAAGAAACCACCAAACAACCCACGGATGACACTAGGTGGGAAGATGTTATTATCCCAAAGACCCAAGAACCCAAGCTTCCCCAAAATGAACCTTCACAAATTACGAAGGTCCCTCCTTATCCAGACCAATTGGTAATCGAGAAACCTACCACCCGACCGGAATTTGACCTTTTGAATGAATTGAAAAATATTTGTGTCAAAATTCCCCTGCTTCAAGCCATTAAAGACATTCCAATCTATAGTAAGGTAGTCAAAGAATTGTGTATCAAGAATCCAGGTAGGAAGCAGAAGGACCCTCCTACAGTACACTTGATAGAAGATCTTTTCGAATACATATCAGAGCAGCCAAAGCTAGCAAAATATGGGAATCCAGGAAACCTCGTAGTGACCATAACCATTAATGAGGTCTCCATTGGAAACACTCTCATATACCTAGGGGAAGCCATCAATGTTATGACCGCTACTACCTTGGAACAATTACAGTTACAACCTCTTCTTTGGCCTACCCCAACCATTTTGGAATTAGCAGATAAGACTAGGGTTATACCTGAAGGAATTTTAGATGATAGCATGGTTACTTTAGCCTCGTGGGAGTACCCAGTATATTTTCTTGTCATTCATTCAAAGGATCCTCCCAAATACCATCTCGTCATTTTGGGAAGACCTTGGCTAGCCACATCCAATGCATTTATTGGCTGTAGAGAAGGAGAAATGGCCATCTTGAATGGTCTCTCTATCTAGAAGCTCGCCATTTACCCTCCAGCTCAACCTATTATGGAGAATCTATGGTGGTTTGAATGTCCATATGAGAACAAGCACTAGGAGTAACCTGTATTGCCAAGTGACCATGCATGGGCACTTCAGGAGCACACAACAAAAAATGTGCTAAACCAGTTTATTTCTGCTATCACATGTGTGGATTTTCCACAATCTTTTCCCCAATTTGAATACATGTTTGGGGAAGAATTTCAAGAACAATTGGACCCATCCATTTTGTCATCGACATCTTTTATCTTTGAGATAGATGAGTCTACCATGTCTTATACTATGCCCTACGAGATTAGTTTAGGAAATTTTTTACATATAAACTCTGGGCTAGATAAAGACCAACATAAATAGTTAGTAGATATCCTTAAAGAACAATCGGGAGCATTTGCCCGGGAATACACTAACATGAAGGGTATACACCCTAACACATGCATCCATCACATATATACCCAGGGGGAAGTAACACCTATTAGGCAACCCCAAAGAAGGATGAACCCAGCACTCAAAGACATAGTCAAGGAGGAGATCCAAAAGTTGTTAAATGTTGGATTTATCTATCCCATCTCCGAAAGTAAGTGGGTATCTCCACTTGTAGTGGTTACAAAGAAAGTGACCGAGAAATGGAGAATTTGTGTTGATTTCCGGGAACTCAACAAAGCCACTCTGAAAGATTACTTTCCTCTCCCTTTCATTGACCAAGTTCTATATACCTTGTATGGAAAGAAGTATTTTTCCTTTTAAGATGGGTACAACGGGTACAATCAGATTCTTATAGCACCCGAGGAACAGGATAAGACTACCTTTACTTGTCCTTGGGGAACCTATGCCTATAGGGTCTTACCATTTGGATTGTGTAATGCTCCTACCACATTTCAACGAGCAGTATTAGGGATATTTGTCGATCTTATTCATGATTGTGTGGAGGTCTACATGGATGACTTCACAGTCTATGGTAACACTTACCAGGAAGCCCTAGACAACTTAGAAAAATTCCTCATCAGATGCCAGGAAATGAACCTATCCCTAAGTCATGAAAAATGCAAAATGTTATTAACTGAAGGAGTGGTTCTAGGACATCATGCTTCATCTGAAGGGACAAAAGTCGATCTTGCAAAGATTGAGGTCATCGTCAGACTTCCACCCCCCAAGACTCAGAAAGAGGTGAGAACCTTTCTTGGACATGCCAGATATTACCGATGGTTTATTGAAAATTTTACAAAGATTGTTGCACCTATGTTTGGATTACTAATAAAAGATGTTGATTTTGTTTGGACGGAGCAATGTCAAACTGCCTTTGAAACCATGAAGGCACCAGTTCTTAGAGGGCCCAATTGGACTCTCCCATTTCATATATCCATTGATGCCTCTGACACCGCAATAGGAGGGGTATTAGGGCAGAAAGAGGACCAACAGTCCTATACCATTTATTTTGTGAGCAAGAACTTGTCCCCTGCTAAGTTAAACTACACAGTCATCGAGAAAGAATTCTTGGCAGTTGTTCATGCTATTGACAAGTTTCGTCATTACATTACAGGTTATGAAGTATTCGTACATACAGATCATTCTACCATTAGATTTCTCGTGAACAAACCCATAACTAATGGCCAAGTGACAAGGTGGCTCTTGTTATTGCAAGAATTTAATATCATTGTGCTTGATCGACCTGGAAAGGATAATGTAGTAGATGATTTTCTTTCCCGAATAAAAAATGAGGATGATGATATCCCTGTAGATGATAGTTTCCCAGATGAGCACCTTTTTTCCCTTTCTGTCAATACCCCGTGGTTTGCAGATATGGAAAACTATCTGGCTACTAGGAAGTTACCGTCTCATTTGTCACCTCATGAAAAGCGGAAAATTATTACACAGAGTGTTAATTACTCTTGGGTTGGCCATGACATTTTTCGCACAAGTCCTGATTTGATTATTCGTAGATTTGTCTGAGAGGATGATGTACCTGAAATACTATGAAGTTGTCATGATGGACCATGTGGTGGCCATTTTTTGGACAAATGTACAACATATAAGGTGTTACATTCGGGTTACTATTGGCCTAGCATTTTCAAAGATGCTGCCAAGTATGTAAGAAGTTGTGATAGTTTCCAAAGGACAGGAAGACCTACGTCAGCTGATGAAATTCCCTTGCGTGCCCAAGTTATGATAGAACCCTTCGAAAAATGGGCCCTCAACTTTGTAGGACCAATTTCACCCATGTCCCGTAGGAAGAACTATATTTTGGTTTGTACGGACTATGTCACCAAATGGGTAGAGGCAAAATCCCTATTCAGGGATACAAAGAATTATGTTGTCGAATTCGTCTATGAAGACATATTTACCCACTTTGGTGTCCCTCATGAAATTGTTATCGACCAAAGCACTCAATTCACTTCCAAGCTGATGAGAGAGCTAACAGAGAAATATGGGATTAAACACTGTAAATATTCTCCATACCATCTGCAAGTCAATGGTTAGGTAGAATCCACAAACAAAGTTCTAGAATCCATCTTGACCAAGACTGTTCAATTACATCACCGGGATTGGGCTAATAGGCTCCCAGAGGCTTTATGGGCATACCGGACCACCTGGAGAAATACCATTGGACATACCCCTTATGAGCTAGTGTACGGGAAACAAGTACTTCTACCAATATAATTCCAAGTAAGGACCTTCCATATTGCCGCAAAATTAAGATTGAACCTGGATGAGGCTCAGAAGCAACGAGCCCTACAATTGAATGAGTTGGATGAAATCAGGCAAGATGTCATCCAACGAACAATATTAGTCCAAAACCAAAGGATAAAGTGGCATGATAAGTTTATTAAGAAGAAACACTTCCAACCTGGTGATTGGGCTCTGTTGTTTGATTCCCGATTCAAAACCTTCAAAGGAAAACTCACCACGCGGTGGTTGGGCCCTTACAAGGTAGACACTGTATATGACAATGGAGCTGTAAAAATTAAAACAATTGATGATAGACAAGTCTCCTTTGTAGTAAATGGACACCGACTCAAATTTTATCATAAGCCCATTTCCAAAGAGGATTTTCTACAGGTCATGTCAACTGACAAGGCATTGGCCTTAGTAGATGGGGAAGTCCCCCCTTGTTCTCGAAAAGTTTTTTTTTTTTTTAATTTCCTACTGTATATATGTAAATAGTTTTTGAATTTTGTTAATAAGGCAATTCTAGAGATTTATGTAAGTATTTATTTCACCAGGAGTACACAATTTCAAGGTCTTTCTTCAAAATATTGTTACACTTGAATTTTGTGTCTGCTAAAGCATCAAATGAATATTGACTTACTGTAATTAGCCATATTTTTGCAAAAATTCTCATTTTTTTTAGGCATTCTAAAGCAATTTCTCTTGAAACTCTTCACCACTGTATAAGGAAGTGATACCGTAATTATCAAGCCTAAAGGTCTCTCGTACAGTTTTTTCAAGAAACCTGAGTAAGTGAGTCAAGTGTCTTTATCAAAGAGTAACAAGGAGGTCTAATTAGCGGTTAGTCATGGAAACATCACAATAACTACAAAAGAAGAAAGTGAGTTGAGCCTAGAGATACCTTTATGTTCTTTCTCAATGGTACCAACCACTACACACTAAATAGCTTGATTATATCATATCTTTAGATAGGCCACGTTCTCTTAAGTACCCCTTACATCGGGACAATCACTAATAATATAATGGAAAGTCATCCTCTAACATAAATACAATCCCAATTGAAAAAAAAAAGTTGTTTTCAGAGCTGTCCCCCCATCTTCTTGCATAAAGAAATCTTATACTAAAATCTTAAAATATGGAGGGCCAGTCTCTGAGGGTGTAAGAGACTAAACCGTCGAGATACTGAACAGGTCTGCTGGCAGCGAGTATCGGCATGTGGTATGACTAGGTAAACCCGTCGGAGTACTGAATAGGCTTGCTGGCAGTGGGGCATTCTACCTAGCGAGGATAGTAATCTGACAATAAATAATAAATTCAAACTCATCCTGATGTACGACATTACTTGCAGACAAAGATGACATGAAGAATGTGTGGTCAAGCTAAGGTTAATGAACTCCATAAACTTGTCATTGGGAAATAACTCTAAGACTATATTGAAACTCTCTTGCCTATCTCTTCTCATCTATATATAGGATCTATTATCCTATAGGTGGGGCCATCTTCTAACTATCTCGTCAGACCAATCTGTGGAATTTATCTTTACACTTGACATACTATAAATCTTCGGCTATTGGGGCATACTGACTGGTTTCCTATACTTTTGATTGTGAGGTGTCACAATACTTAGGTGTGGGGGAGGGGTTCATGAGCTGACAAATGATTGTTGCATAGAGAAATAAATCTTTGCAAGAATTTTTATATTATTTCCATGATACAGGTTATTACATTGATAGTCATCTTTATTTTTGAAGTGCTAAACTCCTGTGTGCTATAAATTACTTAACATATACTTAACAGACCACTCTTTATCGGTTTATCTTTCATAACAAGTTGTACATTGTAGGATTGACAATACATGTTTTATGCTTGATATAACTTGTTCATTGTAGGTTTGACATTATATGTCATATGCAAGAGGATTGAGTGAGAATGAAGGAAAAATCAACAAGGGAGCATTCTGCCTCTGCTCATTTGCCACTGTGATTGTCAAAAACATTTCAAATTTGTAGGCTATCCATTATAAGAGGTGAAAATGTACTTAACATAGAGGTACCACATGAAGTACCGTATGAGGTGTCGTATGAAACGCCATATGAGGTTCCATATGAATTACACACCAGTAACTATGCTAGATTCCAGGTAACTAGAAATCAATTACATTCAATAGAATTGGTTGCAGACAATTGATTGAAGATGCTTTATATGTTCATGATCAAATGTCCAAGTCAAAAGACTTGGACATTGATGTTAAGCCCTAATATTGGCTCATTACCCCTTAATTGGGGCATATTACATTAGCAATGTTATTTTATTTATGTCGGCTTCATTCCATTAGTTGTAATTATACCTCCTAGTCTCCTATATATACCAAGGAGACATTTCCATTTGGAATCATCTTGGAATTGTACATTTATGTGGGCATAAGGAGGTTGCCCCCTCGAAGAGGCTTATTATCTGAATTTGTCTCTTTTTCAAGGCGTTGAGTACTTATTCTGCGGTTTTTCTATGCTATATTGATATTTGGTTCTTAACATATGGTATCAGAGCTCAAGGTCTTGGGGTTTCGTTGCTACATCTGAGACTCCTTGGAATTTTCACTATAACTTTTTTTCTACAATGTTTCAGAAGGAACGGCTTGGAGGATATTTATAAGATGGAGCAAGGTACATTGGGTTAAAATTTCAACTCCTGAGGCCTTATAATTTTGGAGATACAGCCTGTGCAAGATAGGGTTCTGGAATCATCCGGAACTGAGTCATTGCGGAATTTTCACTATAAACATTTTTCTTTAATGTTTCAGAACCTGAACTCTAGAAGATATTCATAGAAATTAGTAAGGTATCTTTGGTATAAATTTCAGCTTCTGGGTCGTCTTACATTTGTAGATATACCCTGTGGAAGATAGGGTATCTGACTAGTCCTATTGACTAGTCTCAAGAAGGTGTTCCAGGTAAAAAAATCATAACTTCTTCCTAGAGTATCCAAATTGAGTGAGACTGGTTGCATTGGATAGTGGACAGTTTGTATTATTTCTGGTACGAGTTTCAGAATTTGATATCAATCATTTTTTGCGGGGCACGCTATACAAGTGACATCTCCCGAAAAGGCCAAAAATAAGCAAGCTGTGGGGAAGTTACTGTAAATTCCACTTGGCACATCCAATTTTGATCAGACCTATGGAATTACAGAGAATAAATATCATAAAACTACAAAAAATAAAGTTTCATACCCAGAAGGGCCGAAACTTTGGAGATACAGCAGAAGAAATATTATCTAGCAGAACCACCTCAAAATCAAGGTTCAAAAGTGATACTTGGCCAACATGCCACCCAAAAAGGGAACTTATACACCAAATAAGCCTCTAGATAATCCTAAATGGACTCTTGATGAAGGTGAAGAAATGCGTAGGGACATAAATGATTTACAAAAGAAGACAGTAACAAAAGATGAACTACAAGAGATGATGGAGGGTATAAAAGGGGAGATCATGGAAGGATTGAAAATTTTCATAATAGAGAGGACACCTGAACGTGAAAATGTATCCCATGAAATTCATGATGAGGACACAAGGAAGGTGAATCAAGAATGGAGAAACTCCAACCTTGGGTTGAAGACCAACCACGTTCCTAAGAACGATATGAGGAAGTTTGATGGCAAGAACCCAATCACATGGATACTTTAGATGGAACACTTCTTTGATCTACATAATGTGTCACATACACAAAAGGTACGAATTGCTTATTTATATTTAGAACCCAATCAATTTGTATGGTATCGATGGCTTTGTTCTCGCAAATCACTCGTCACTTGGACAATTTTCATGAAAGAAATGATAGCACACTATGAGGATACAAGGAGAAATACCTTCTTTAGCCAATTGATAAATCTCAAGCAAAAGGGTTCAGTTACAGAGCACATTGAGAACTTCCAAAGA
>ML778681.1:369212-387135 GCA_009831015.1 Picea engelmannii
AGCTTTCTGTTAGAAAATCAGTGTATGGTTGAGTTTTGGATGGGTGCGTATGATTGTTGCAGAGTGCCGCTGACAGCCGTCAGATCTGCAGAAGCTGCGAGGGAGATAATCCATCGGAGAATCGGGGATCGGGACTTTGAAAGGTCCAATTCATTTGACAACGAAAACCCCGAAATCGCGATATGCGATTTTGCGATTTGATCGCAGCCATTAAAGCAAGCATGAAGATCTGGACCGTTGATTCCTTTCATCGGAGAATCGGGAATCGAAGTTTCATGAGTCCCGTGAACAATGACAATGAAAATCCTGAAATCGCGATATGCGATTTCACGATGTAATCACAGTCGTTGGATAAGAAGTGTTATGGACCGTTGATCACAGCCTGTATCGAAGTATCGGGGATCGGGACTTTGTATTGCCAAAATCTCTTGACATCAAGAACTCCGAAATCGCAAAATGCGATTTCATGATTTAATCGAAGTCGTTGAATCCATAATGAATCTGAACCTGAACCGTCAGATCAACATGTGATCTAGACTGTTGATCCAACTCACGACAGCAGACCACGTCAGCTAGGGACACGTGGCACAACCAGGGAATGACAGGTGTCAGGCAGATTCAACACTTCAGGCACATGTAAGTCACAAATCAGAGTGACACGTGGCAGGATCTAACACGTGTCAAACCACGTGTGACGTCAGCAGAGGCATCGGGACTTGTAGGTCTCGAAACCCCGGAAAGATCAGAGTCGTTCATCTGGAAGGACGCGTGGCAAAGGATCGGGCACCGTCGGCATATTGGCCATCGGGAAATCGGAGTTCCTGAGGGAAAAGGAAAGGAGACATCGAAAGTCTCGAAATCCTAAAGGGATCGAGACCGTCCATCTGAGGGACAGGTGTCGAAGATCAAGGCATCGTCAACATTTTGTTCATCGGGAAATCGGGGATCCCGCTGACAAGAGTTTGTGCAATTCAGAATCACGATCCGCGAAACCCCGATGAGTCGGGGCCAGATGTCAGCATAGCAGCGAAGGAGGACGGTGGCATAGTGGAGGCCAGCTGTCAGCATGTGTAGGGACACATCGGGGATCGGAGGATCGAAATCCCAGAGGCATGTGCATGGGAACATCAAAAACCCCGATTTCGYGAAACGCGAAATCGCGAGTGAATCTRGATCGTCAGATACAGAATTGATCAGAACCATTGATTTAAAAYGGGGCGCGCGTAGATTTCATTTAAAATTAAAAAAAAAARGGGGGGCCCGATTTYCCCCGAGCAATAAATATGGGACCCGATGAGCGTTGAACGTGTCCTGGATCCGTGGGTTTAAGAAGGGGTCTATGCTCTTCCTACAGGGGTGTGCTGAAGAACCGAAGCAGGACGGTAAGGAYAGTAAGGACGGTGATAGGTAGCAGGGGTCCCTTCTGGAGGATGTGGAGGCCATTTCCTGACAGTAGGCACATCTACAGATCGCTGAGGTAATTTGTGCAGGTGGCAGAACTACACTGAATCCCGGTAAGTTACAATAGATCTGAACTGATCAGAAACACATATTATTACTGATCCAGTGTGAAAATTAATGAAATGTGGTCAGCAGTGAATCTGAGGGTTTAACCCATTAGTAGAAGCATCCCACCAATAGAAACTGGTGCTATCTTCAGGGGGTTGAAGCTCCCTTCCAGGAAAGGCTGGTAAATGAGAGAAGGTTGTAGCCTTCTGCAAGTAGAAGCCTGCGTACTAGTATGAGTCTACACTAGTACATTGTTGTAGAATGTTTTCTTAATAATAATCATTGAAGACAGAGACAACGGCAGCGGTGGTTTTCTCCCGATTTGGGTTTCCACCTTAAAATCCTGGTGTTCATGTGTCTTACTCATGTGCGTTGGTTTGTTTGTCTTTACTACACTGTTTTATTGCTTAATAAGACATCTGATGAATAATGAAAGATCTCTRAATGCACTCTTGTCTCTATAAAATCACCTAAGGTCTTTAGTGAAAATAGAGAAAAATTATTATTGCTCAAATACTGATTCACCCCCCCCTCTCAGTATTTCTCAACACAGTACTCAATCCGATACCCGGTCCGACACTTCGTCCAACACTGCGTCTTGCACAAAAATGGTGGGCGATTTGGCGGTTATGGTATTGGCGGCCAGTGGTGGGTGAATCAAAAACATGGGTTTTTCTCATGCTTTCCCCCTCCAGCTACTGAACCCTTGACAACTCAATTTAAGTTGTTAAGTAGGGCGATTATTGCCTCACTCTATTTCGACAGTTAGGGCACCATTAATGTAATTTGCCAACTTTAGAAGTGGTTCAACCTTCCTGTGGTCGACCACTTGGTCTGTAAATATTATAAATACCACCGTGGTGGTCAGATAGAAGTTAAGCAGTAGAAGAACTAGTGTATTGGAGACAAACATGATTTTACTCTGTTTTGCCTTTTTTCATTGCCGGATTATATAGAAACTGTGTTTTTGAGTTTTAATGGTGAAATTAATTTGCTAAGTTCGTGGTGTGCCTTTAGGAAGTGACCACGACTTGTTGGGGGGCCCACCAGCATTCTGGTAACTGTTCTTTAAGTTGTTCATGTATTTTATAGTTTAGATGTCTCCTTTTTGTTTCCTATACATGCATTGTTATTTTTCCTTTGTTAATTAATTTTTTGATGTAGTTTAATCATTTTAACTCTCTTTTTCAGGTTAGTATGAAGGCTTGTATTAGTATGTGTTGATCTTGCAGTTAGGAACGAATTTGCAAATTCATAGACTAACCCCTTTTACAATTAGATATTAGATTGTGTTTTATTTATGCTTTTAGAATTAAATTTAAAACAGAGTTTGAAATAGAATAGAACGGAGTTTTATTGCATGTCTTCTTTAACAAGGATTTGATGGATGGATAGGGTTAGTTTCAGTTTTTTTTTAATTATAGATTGCTTATTCCATTTTTATGTAGATCTTGCTTAACTAGTTGTTGGTTAATGTATTCATTAGTTTACCTTTTATATGTCATGTTTTAATTCATGTTCTTAAGCACTTTCTTTCTTGCATTTTGAATTATTAAAATAGATATAGCATAGTTTCATTTTATGTACTTTCTTTCCTAGAATTAGATTGCAATTCCAGTTTTTAGTTAATGCTTGAATTTAATTATGAATTTTTCTTACATAGCATAGAAATACAATTAAAATCTCGTTATATTGTTGATGGTTAATAATTCCATGAATATGCAAGGTAATTAACATTGTTTCCGTAATGGCTAAATTCTCATTGGATTGTTTAATCCATACCTTTCACTTTGCTATCGAGATTAGTGTAGAGCTTATACCGCTTAAATTATCCTTTGTTGTCAAGTGCCATCGAGATATTATACGACACCAGAGACATTCACACAACCACCAACACTATATTTGAGTTTTCATAGGTTAAAATATAGTTTCTTGCTTTCGTAGATCAGAAGATATAGTTTCTTGATTTCGTAGATCAGAAGATATAGTTTCTTGCTTTCGTAGATCAGAAAAGATAGTTTCTTGCTTCCGTAGATCAAAAGATAGTTTTATCGTTGTTGTAGGGTAGATAGTCTTTTTCTTTGATAGGTTAAAGAGCAGTTTGCTTATCATAGATTAAAGGTTGGTTGTTAGTTCTTTCTTGCTTTCAATTAAATAGATTTCCTTTTATGAATTAGAAATAGTTTTGAAGTTTGAATTAAGAATATAGTTCACTTGCCTCTTAGGTTAGATAGTTGTTCAATGAGCAGTTTTAATTAGTTTACTTGCAGTAGAAGTCATCTTAGGGTAGTTAGTTGTTTACTTTCTTTAGTAGGTTACTTGCTTACTTGTCAATTCTTGCTTTGATAGTATAGTTGCTTGTTTATTTACTTGCTTTCATAGGGTAGTTGCTCATTGAATTTAGGTAGGCAAGTTAAAGTAGTTTGCTTTTGTTATTTGCTTATTGTTATGCTTAATAGTTGCTTTTGCTTATTGTTATGAACTAGTTTGCTTTAAATAGGGTTTTCCCTTGTTTTTCTAGAACTATCCATCGATCCTTGATCCAAAAGTACTTAGGTTACATAGTTTTAAGTTGCTTGGTAGGGTTTGTTCATTAGATGGGTTTGCTTGAATAGATTATCCCTTAGATAGCCACTTCCTTAGTTAAGACTACACTACTACCAACCCTTCTACCTTCGGCATATATTTTGCTACAACTCTAAGTTTACTTACCCGGGGTTGACAATTTAATTGAGGGTTTTTAGTGTGTTTTTAGTGCATATAGAACACCCATCAAGATTGTAGGTTGTTAGTTTGAGTTGGCACCTATGACTGAGTTTTCCTGTTGTCTGAGATTCTTTAGCTGGTTTAGGAATCCTTTACCCAGGTGGATTTTAGTCCCAGCTCGAGGGTGACCCACTACTGAGAGTTATGAGCAATGTGGTCTGAGGATGGGAGGAATGTGGAAGGTCTGCACACAGTTGGTGTTCTTTTAAATCAAAGATAAGTGTCAATCATGTGTTAATTCATATGCTGTGTTAATATTTATCCATTTGGTTTTATGGGTTTTCCCGTGTATGTTGTATGTGTATTTATGTTATTATTTTGTATGAATATGCGCATTTGCAGAGTATTTTTATGATTTAAATTAGTATCAGAGTTTGAAATTTTAAGTGGCATAACCCAGCAGGCGCCTAGGGATGTTACACCTGGGCATTTGATTGTTTCTCCCTTGTTGCATTGACACACATCACATTCAACCACAAATGTGCAGACCTCTTATTTCATACCATCCAAGAAAAAATAATGTTTGACCCTTTCATAGGTTTTGGTAAACCCTGAATGCCTAGTTGTGGGTGAAGCATGAAGCTCAACAAGCATTGTGGATTTGAGTTGCAACTATTTGCTTAAATACATATGACCTTTGTAGTGCAACTCTTCATTATGCCAAGAGTACCCTAGAAAATATGGATAATGGTGTTGCAATTGTTGGATTAGGTGAGAGGGTTTGGTGTCTTGCATCCATTCTTGGCGAACATCTTGGAGCCAATCTAGTACAATGAAGGAGAGGGAAAAGAGGTACCATTCTTCTTCATACTTCCTGGAAAGAGCATCAGCAACCACATTTTCTTTTCCCTTCTTGTAAATGATCTCATAATCATATCCAAATAGCTTGGTCACCCATTTTTATTTCTCTAGGATGAAATTCGTTGTTCCAGAAAATGATTGAGGCTCTTGTTAGCACTAGAAGTCACCTTCTTATCGCTTCGAAGGTAAGACCAGTACCCATCAGTTTGTAAGTAAATGGTAATTGATTTTAAGTGGTCAAATGGAGGAAACTCAATGAGAATAATGTACTAACTCGGAAAAATATGGGCAGGCATGCACATGCAATGAGGTCTTGAATCAACTTTAGTTAGTAAGTTGTAGTAAGGGTGAGTAGGAGGAAGAACTAGTAAGAAGATGTAGGGGTCTGCTATGGACATCAGGTCTTCCAGCAGCTTAAGGAGGAAAAGACTCGGACATAAGATCCTCTTGAGTAAAAATCTTCAAAGAAACTGAAAGACATTACAACGGCACTATAATCAAACATACATCATAATACAGTTGCAACAATCCATGTGAATCAGTCAATCATGAACTCTATCAGTATCAGAGGGAAATAAGATGGAATAAGAAGATTACTTATATTAACCAAGATGTCTCAAAACAAATACATAACTAGAGAACCAATGTTCTTTATCAAAATATTACAATAATAAGGAGCCTCTGCTCAACCATTCGACCTTTACAAAATATAAAAACTGAGTATATATACTCAAAACTGCTGCAACTACCAGGAATGTGATCAGATCACTGCCTTCAAAGCCTTCATTCGGCGCTCGCTCTGTCAGGTTGTGCAAACCTCATTATGTCAGACGCGAGCTAGGCACAATTATGTGCTTTACAGGAAAAATTGCCCATAAGGAAGCTTCAGATCGTAAGTGTGCCTTCACGGCCGCTTTCAACTTGCTTTCTATTTATGGAGTGAGTTGAAGTTTCAACCACCAGCTCTGTGTCCAATAACTGATATCTCCTCAGGATCGAGACCGAGAAAGGTAGCCAAGGGATGACTACTTATTGCGATTAAATGTGATGCTAAATGAACATACAAACATAGGGCCATTGGTCTGATTGAGATCTGTGGCTGGGATGATTATGCTATTTGAGGTGCAGCCGTTGAAGTTTACCCGTTCACCAATTTTGGGATACATAAGACCTTGCGTGGAGACAGTGCCAAATTTGGCGTTGTAAGAGCCTTGGATGCAGAGCAGAGGATGAGCACCCTGTGACTTTGGCCTTGCTTCAATGTGACCTCGGGCTGTGACCCGACGCCTTATCCCAAATGGTATCTCGGGATTTCATTCTTAGGGAGACTTCACCTCCCCTACTCCAGATTTCTCGATGCCCGAGTCGGTGAAATCACCCTACTCAGACCGACGGTCATATCTTTTTCACGATCGACGACTACGATTGCTTCTTTGGAACTCCGAATCGGTCATCTCCATGCGATGGGTGTCAACCTTTCCTTTTGGACCCGCCTTCCACAGGACCTCAGGCTGTGACCCCGGCCCCACTCTCCGAGTGCTTCGCGAACTCACGTTGTGGGAAACTTGTGCATTGCTTCCAGCAAACCTCCGATTCATGAAACTGTGAATCTGTTGATCTATTGCCACATGCCCTTCTGGATCGGATGATCCAAATTTACTTCGCACTTCACGCTTCGGGACTCTGAGACCTTGGCACTTTGGCGGCTTCGGCACTCCCAAAGCTCATTCTTGCAAAACCTTCGCATCAGTTGCCACCTGTCTCCTTAAGATCAAACGAATTCCGCTTATTTCGGGCTTCAGGACTTCAGACCTTTTACGATTTAAATTTAACATTATTTCGAACTCTCGATTATCACGATAATTTTTCACCGTTGATCTCTCCTAATGAGATCTATGGCCCAAATTTAATCTTTGCTTGACCTTGATCTCAGGCCTTTGCTCCAGCACTAATATTTGAGCAACTTTGGGTTTCTGAATGCCCACGTGCCATCGATCTGATTTGCCTGATTGGATCTCCATCGTTGAAAGATAAACTTGTATGCTTGCTTGATTCGAGTCCAGAATTGACTGTTATGAGTGTCGGGATTTGAGCCCACGGTTGTGACCTATGTAAAAAAAGACTTGGACGACTAGATAGGGGCTGGGAAAACAGGGAGACCATGGCACTTTAAACACAGAGGGGGGCAAACAAAAATGGTTTTACAAGCCGAAGGGGAAAAAACTTAAGAATTGTTCTACGAAAGGAGAGAGAGTAGGAAAAACACAAACTTCAGTAGAAACCACAACCCCACAAGACTTTGACAAGTTTGTGTGATAACAATTCTGATGATCAGTTTTAATTTGGAAGTGTTTCCCCAGGAGATAAGGACGTCAGAGATCCAGGTCGTGCAAAATAACCAACATTTCCTTTTCATAGATTGATTGGCCCAAATGTCTCTCCAAAAGTTATTTTCTAGTGAAGGCCAAAGGCTTCCCATGTTGCATGAGGAATGCCCCAATTCCTTTCCCTAAAGCATCAAATTTCAGGACAAAAGTCTTAGTGAAGTCGGGAAGGGCCAAGACTGAAGTTATGCACATAGCCTCTTTCAATGCTTGGAAAGATTGATCAACAGCTAGAGTCCAAGTGAAAGCATTCTTCTTAGTGAGAGGTGTAACAATTTTTCCATAATTTTGAACAAACTTGCGATAATACCCTATTAAACCCAGAAAACCATGCAAACTCTTAAGAGTTTTAAGGCAAGGCCAATACTTCATTGCTTCAATTTTATTAGGATCTACCCATACGCCATCCTTGCCGACAATATGACCCAAGTACTCCACGCCAAAGGCTCCAAAGGCACATTTAGACTGATTGAGGAAAAGTTTGTGGTGAGAGAGTAGATGGAGAACTTGATCCACATGGGCGAGATAAGATTCCCAAGTTTTTTTATAGATGAGAATATCATCAAAGAAAACTAAGACAAAATGATGAAGTAATGGATGGAAGACATGATTCATGAGACTTTGGAAAGTGGAGGGGGCATTACACAGACTAAAGGGCATGACCAATAACTAATGGTGACCCTCATGAGTTCTAAAGGAAGTCTTGGGAATGTCTTCCTCTTTCATACGTATCTGGTGGTAGCCAGAATGGAGATCAAGTTTAGTAAAGTACTGAGCACCGCTCAACTCATCCAACATGTCATCAATGATAGGAATGGGAAATTTGTCTTTGATGGTGAGTTTGTTCAGGGAACGAAATTTTGGGAACATGCACCAAGTGCCTTCTTTCTTGAGGACCATGACACAGAGGAGGAATAGGGATTGGTAATAGGATGGATAACACCAGCTTCGAGGAATTCCTAAACAATTTTCTCAATTTATTTTTTTTGTCTAAATGGATGATGATAAGGGAGAACATTGGGAGGAGGGATACCTAGTACTAGAGGAATGTAATGATCATGAACACCATGGGAAGGGGGAAGTCCATGGGGAGTGGAAAAAAATGACTTGATGTTTGGAGAGGATAAATTGGATGTTAGGGTGCACAGAGGGTGTCTCAACTGCTTGAATGGAATGGAGTTGGGAAATAATTCAAGAATGACCTTTTTTGAGGAGATTTTCCATTCGATGAGAACTGATGATCTCAGGGGATCCTGTTGTGAGGCCTTATATTGTTTTCCCTCATGTTGGAATTGCATGGTTAATTCCTTAAAATCCATGAGGATGGGGCCCAGAGTGCATAACCATTCAACACCGAGTACAATGTCACAACCACCCATGTCGATGGAAAACATATAAGATTTTAGGTGATGCTGACAAATTTGTAGGCACACATTTTCACAACACTCACCACATTTCATGGAACCACCACTGGCAATCATAATTTGAAAATTGTTGACAACACAGATTTAGAAATTGACTTCCTAGGCAATTCGACGATGAATAAAATTATGGGTGCTTCCATTGTCAATGAGAATGATGGCCTTCCTATTCTTAATGTAGCCAATGAGCTTGAGGGTTTGGGGAGCAGATAAACCAATAAGTACATGCAATGAAATCAATGGTTCAATTTTAGGGGAATCAAAGGGTGAAGTAGGAGCATCGATTGGGGGTAGTTCGTCTACTGGGGAAAATTCAGCCTCCTCATCAACAACCTCCTCAGAAATGGCCATAAAAAGTTTCTATTCCTTACAATTGTGCCCCCGAAAATATTTTTCATCACAATTATAACAAAGACCCTTGAGTTGGTGTTCAACCATTTCTACCCGAGTTAATTCTTGGATCTTGAGAGGAGTAGCAAGAGGGGTAGGATTGGTAGGTAGAGTGCGAGGAATAAAGGAGGGTTAATCGTTCTAGGTGGAGACAATTTGTTGGGATTCCTTAGCTTGTTGAGTATATTGCAACCAAGTTTGAGGATGAGCCATGAGGACCTAGATGTTGATTTCATCCTTGAGGCCACTAATAAAGTATTCCCTGAAGAAAGCATCTGACATGCCCTCTATTTGGAAAGCCAAGTGTTCAAAGGTAGATATAAAGTCATCCACTGTGCCATATTATTTCAACTTGGTCAAATGACCCAGATAGTGGGTGTCAATGTCAAACCATTCATAAAGCTCTGGAAGAAACTGTGTCCAAGCAACATAACCTTGGCGTGTCTTTCGATGCCATTTCCACCATTTCCAACATTCGAGATCTAGATAGAGGACACCATAATGAAGTTTTTCCAACTCATCAGTAATTCCATATAAGGAGAAATAATTTTCCATTTGAGTGACCCAACTTGTGGGATCCGAGCCAAGAAATTTGTTCACCTCAATTATGGGAAGACAGTGATCACAAGGAAGGGAGTTGGAATGAAAGGGTGTAGTATGGGAAGATTCCTCACCTTCATAATGTGAAGGTTGTTCATAGGAGGGAGAGCCATGGGAATGTTTTAACCATTGGTTGAGAGCGATGGTGAGGGAGGCCAATTCACCTTTAACTGATGCAAATTCACCCTTAACGTTGGCCTCAAAGGTTTCCAAGTTGGAATTAGTGGAAGCAATGTTTGAAGTCACTCTTTGGATTTTATCCCTGTGCTATTTGGATTCATCTTGGAGGTGAAGAATTTATTGGTTATGAGTGGTGGCCATTTGAGAATGCGGGGAGGGGGGGGGTGGCGAGGAGTGAAAGTGGGTCCACGAAAAAAGACAAAGAAATGATATATATGATTGTGATTAGGGTGAAAAGAGGAATGCAATGGGATAGGTGTCAAATAACGGTTTAAGGAAGGGTGGGTGGGACCACAGAATAAAAAGGATGATAAATGATAGGTACCACAACGATTAGGGCGAAAAGGGGATTCCAATGGAATGGGTCGTAAATAAGAGTGTCAGGAAGGGGGTCGGGTCCACACAAAAAAACAGGCTGAAAAATGATAGGTACCACTGTGACCAAAGTGGAGAGAGGAATCCAATGGGATAGGGCCCAAATAAGGGTGTCGATAGGATCACTGTACTCTTTTTTTTTACTCATGCAAAGTTATACTCCGATATGAATAATACTGCAGTGGCGAAATGCCCAAATTCTTAGCAGAAAGAAATGTGTAGTAATTTCACAACCATAATGCATGAGGTGAGGTTGCACAACAATATATTTGTTCCTTTTTTGTTTTGTTTCCATCCCAAGGGTTTGGGTGTTCAGGGTTCCCACAAACAAGGGTTTTTCCTATGTTATATCTCTCTAATATACGTGCAAGGTCGAACAATAGTACTCAACCCAATATCTCAGGGCACCAACTAAGGAGGCTAGACCGTTCCCTTAGTTGTACTACCGAATTACCCAGTTACTAGAGAGTATCTTCTCGAGTGTTGTTCTCAGTGGCACTATAGCAGTCAAGCGGTCGATCGGTTGATCTATGGAGGGTTTTAGGATACCTAGGCCAGTCTGTATACAAGTGTTGTCTGATTTCCTACCACTCGAAGGGGTACTAACAAGGGTTACAAGGGTCTCCAACAATGTGATCTTAAAAACCTCTTGTATTTCCTACGTGTATGCTTCCCCGACCACAGATTTATGCCCTGAATGACATATCATTGTAGTTTTAATACGCGAGAACACGTCTCTACCTTGAAAAAATTTAACCCACAATTTCTGCCAAGGAAAGTGCTCTGATACCACTTGATAGGTACCAGATCTATTATAATAGTAGAAAAGAGAAATATTGCAGTGAATAACAACGAAAGAACAACATAAAAATGAAATATTACAGAGAATAACAACAGAACAATGAGATATACGGAACCAGAACACCAAAATAATACCTTTATTGATAGGAAAAAATGTTCACTTGCCACTTCAAGGGGGAAGCCTCCAATAAAGCATAGCTCTATTACAATAATTCTCAAGACAAGGTTTTCTCATGCCTCCTACTCTTATTTATACTAATTCTATCTTCTAAAGAACATTCTAGAGGAAGATATTTATAGAAGCGGAAGCTTCTATTATGTTTTCTTACATTGACTTGTTCACATTTATTAAATAGGACTTATTAACTAATGTTGGCCTTTATTACATGGAAAATATATTATTCTACCTATGTGAGGGGTTAGGGAGGTTAGGTCCCTAACAAATTCTTTGCCTGGTTTGAAACTGTTTGTTGCTTTGATGTTTCTGCAACATTTGTTTTTGTCTTTTCTTTTTCTCTTTCGATAATTTCTTTTGATTTGAATCTATTGGCTTGTCCTCTTGTTTGCACAACATTTTCTTGGGGAATATCTTCCTCTTCTTGTTCATCAAAAATATAAAAATATGATTCTCCTTCATCGGTTTGAACTGATTCAATAATCTCATCTTGAATGTTATCGGCTTCTTGATCGTAATTCTCAAATTTTCCTTCTCCAAAATTTTCTTCCATTACAACAACATTAGAGTTTGGCATTCTAGGTGCCCTTTGCCTATGCTCTTCATCTCTATCTTGTCTCATCCTTTGTTCTTGGACAAAGTTTCTTCTTTGTTCCTAGATAAGAATTATTGAATTTTGATTTGTAGGAACAAAATTTCCACCTCTTCTCAATCTCGTTAGCTTGTTCTGCATCTGTCGAATTGTTCTATTCATTTGAGCTATTTCTAATATTTGCTTCATTTCTTGAGTTGTGCCTAGATCATTTTTTATATTAGGGATGACTCCCTGGAGGATTCCTCCATCAACTCCTTTATTTTCAACATTCCTTGTTCCCTAATTTTCAACATTCCTCGAGGTTGATGCTCCTTGATTTGAGATAACAAGAGTATCCATTTGCCTTTGAAATTTCCCAAGGATAATCTCAAGATCAACATTTGTTTCTAGCACAATTTCTTCCATCTCTGTTTCTTTATGCATAGCTCCATCTAAGTCCTCTATTTGTGAGGACCTGATAGCAAATTTTACATTTGAGGGCATTGCATTCATATAACATCCAAGTATAACTAGAGTGTTTGGTTTTTTCTCTTCCAGGATTTGATTTAATGTCTTGAAAAATCTTAAGTTAAAATCTATGATCCTTTCACCCCTTTTCAAATGAATTTGAGTGAATTGTGTGAGCAATGTATGGTATGCCACTAGGGGTGCGTACATGGTCATGAACGTATTATCCAAATCGTTAAATGATGAAATCGACCGAGTAGCAAGAGACACATACCATTCAATGGCTAGGCTTGTCAATGTTTGAAGGAAAAATATGACTATTATGTCATCATGTTCTACTAAATGAATCTCACACATATTAAAAAACAGATCTATGTGTCTCTTTGGATCCATCACTCCGTCTCTTGAAAATAGTTGCAAGACTCCTTGTTGAAGAGTAGGTAACAAATGTTTTTCTCCTTGAACATTGAGTGGGCTATTTCTAACCCTTGTTTGTGGGATTCTTTATCTTTTGTTTCTCTCTTCATGATTCTCTGGGATCTCGTTTCTTTCTTGTCTGTCACACATTATTGGAGTTCTTCTTATCTCGGTGGTGGAACTTTCACCAATTTTTGGAATTTGAAGTTGTTTACTCTTGCTTCTTGCTATTGGTCCCTTGTATGATTCCAACTTCTTCTTTGGTTTTTATCTCTTCTTCTTTGTCTTCTTTCAATTTCTCTTTCTTCTTTACGAGTGAGGGTTTCCCACGATCTTTTGAGCTCTTCTCAGATTTCTATTGTTGATAACACCAAATTGTACAATTGATGTAGAGCGCTTGTTTGATTCCCAAGACCAACTTGTAACTCGGGTTGATGTGGCTATGGTTGCATCATTAAAATTCTAGTATGCGAAACCATCCTTTTGTTCTCCCCAGTATGGTCGCCAAAAGTGTTGATGCTCTTATTGGTTAAGGTCCAAACAACAACCTCACGAGGATAAAATATCCCCTTGCATTTTTATAGACCTGGTACTCCTTTGCAATTTCTTAAAGATAAATCTTGAATATCTTAGGACCAAAATATCAAAATTGGAGGGTACTAAATAGCAAACCCCAATATTTATTGCTCAATAAAATGTAAAATATTATTGATTGAATAATACTATACATTCACAAAAGTATTCCTGAGAAGAGGACTAGGAATCTTCACAGATTAAAATATAATATATGCAGAAATATTATATAGAAATAAATAACAGTTACAGAAAAAAAAAATATCACATCTGTAGTGTCCCCAAGGCCAAGCCCTGTCGTAAATCATGTTCTGAAAGGAATTGTAATTATGTTTTATAGGCTGGTGAGCCAAGTTTTTATAAGTTGGTGGCTTATGTGTTTGTTAGGCCAGGGAGCCTAAGTGTTGAAGGCCAGGAGCCTACTGTTGTATATGTAATCATGCAGAATAATTAATAAAAATTTGTAAACACCACTAGGTGCAGACTGACCACGATGAATGAGTGAAGGGGGACTGAGCTTCCATAGAGAAGGCAAGGGATTAGGGGCTGGAAGGTGGGAAAAGGGGCTAAGTGTTAAGCCTAGGAGGCTTCAGCCTTGGGAATAATATTTTAATATTATTCCAAAAAGGAATGAGCATTTTATGTTTTTTATCCTAAGTTCCTGGCAAGGGGAAAATGTGCAAAGAGGATGCATGTTGATGAACGCATGCAGTTCCAAGGGTGACAAGTGTCAACCCTAGAACATGCGAATAAAATGGCCAAGATGAGCCGTGAGAGGGGGTTCTCTTCCATTCTTCCCGATTTTTCTGAACCAGACATCCCGTCAAACCTCTGCAAGAGATACCCCGTACATCCACTGATCCAGAAGCCTGTGTGTTGATGCTAAAAAGCCGAAACATCCTATGTTTGAGTATCGAGCCTATTCGTGGAGTCTTGTTCGAAGCCATATCCGTGAGTCCATTCGCCATTGTTGAACCAGTTGGAAAGCCCATGTCAGTTTTCCCTGTTGATTGTTGTGGCCATGCAGTGTTGGACTGCATGTGGCTTGTTGGCCAGTGGAGCAACACTCTCTCTAGGAGAGAGAGTGTACAGAGGAAGGAGAGAATTCTTGGAAGGAACCTTGTAGCTGCCACAGAGCCCGGAGACTTCTGGTCCGACCTCTTGCTGTAACCCAATGCAAGGGAGGTTAGCAGCCGAAGGACTGTCCAGGTGACAGAGAAGGTGTATACTCCTGGGGTGGAACAGGCATGTGGGAAATGAGGGTCTGTGGGCAGTGAGCGTGAGAGGTTCCTGGGAGAGAATCACGTCCTTGTGGCTATGTGTTGTTTCCCTGAAACCTCAGCCTAGCCTAGGATTCCTTGTCTTGGGGTGGAGCTTAGTCCCAACTCAGGGGTGACCCATTGTTGAGCTGATGAGCAGTGCGGTCTAAGGTTGGGAGGTTCGTGGAAGGCCTGCACTTGGTTGGTGGAATCTACCACTATTCAAAGATAAGTACTAGATGATGCTTTAATTATGTTTTTGTATCTCTGTGTATTATAATCATCATGTATTCTGTTGTGTATATGAATTGATGTTAAATAGTATTGAATTGTTGATGATGGCAGTAAATCGTATGATTACTCTGTGTTGAAAATGTTTAACTTGTTTTCAATGCATGTGATTAATTGTGAGTGAGAATGTTGTTATTCTGCATAGTAACACCTACATAGTTATGAGTGAAAAGTGATGCTACAGTTTGGTATTAAAGCCAAGGTTTTGACACTGAGCCTAGATGGGCCAGTTGAGGGGTCTTTGGATCGAGGGTGTGAGGAGAAATTGTGTCTGGAGGACCAATTTCGGACCCTGGTAAGCTTAGGAGGTATAACAGTGTGCGAAACCGCAGCCGGTGTGGTCTATGGCTACAGGGAGAGAGGAATCCACACCAACAGTGTTGGAGCCTTAGGAGCTGTTTGAGAGGGAAGGTGAACCCTCGTGACCGTCGGATCTGGAAAATGTGCGTAGGGATTAAAATCCCTTTTGAAATGCACAAGAGTGTGGGAATCGCGATACGCGGAATCCTGAAAAAACCGTGGTAGATCTGGGAGGAAGGCTCGATCGTTAGATCTGGCAGAGTCACGCTCGAGTTAGTCGTGAAACCTCTCAGATTTCGCAAATTCAGGAGATGGGAAGTGAGGGAGGTGAACACCTCCAAAAACCCGAAACCCGAAATCCCAAAACGATCTACATCGTAGATTGTAGGAAGGGAGTTGACCGTCCGATTCAACAGAGGAGTAAACCATAATTTTGGGATTTCGGCAGATGGAAGTTCGAGATGTGGGGTGCACGAACTCCCGATGCTTGAAAACCCTGAAATGTCGAAAAGATCTGCGTCGTAGATATGAGAGGGGACCTAACCGTTGGATTTTGCTTGGAATGGATGTGGGCGCATGAATGTGTACCACGTGCTAGTGAGTTGAGAATACGAGCGAGAGTGGTGGGACCAGAAGACATCACCGAAGGTGACGTGGACCCTCCTGAATGTACCACGTGCCATGATGATGAAGGGCGACAGCTGTGTTGTGGGCCCGGAGAATAAAGTAATTCGTGATTTCAGAATTCGCAAAGGAGGAGCACGAAGGCTCAACACTCCAACTCGCGAAGTCGCAAGTTGGCGAAGAAGTGCTAGCACTTAGCCCTAGCCTACAGTCATGTGTAGCAGGCGCTAGCGAGGAGGGAGCCATACCCGTATCACATCTCGGGTATCGGCGTTTGGAGGAAATGAGTCGAGGGTCTTCGACTCACGAACTTGCGAGATTGCGAGTTGCAAAAGGGTGACTTTGGTTACGAAGATTTAACTGTTGGATCTTCGTGGACCGAGATTCCGAAGTTCTGAAGTCCCGGAATTTGCAGAGCCGGACAGAGCTCAGAAAACTTATGAAGTCAAAACGTTTTTCTTGTTCACATTGGCTTATGAATGTTGTAAGTTTTCTTGAAGGTTTAAGGGCCTGACAAACTTCGGTTGACTGCACGTTGTGTGTGCAGTGTTCAACGAGGGTCAGGACAGCTGAAAACTGACGCCGAGTATGGAATTGGAAGAGGTGCAGATTGCCTCCGAAACAGAAGATGAAAGAGAAGGAAAGGATGTCAACCTAGGAGTCGAAGGAACAAACTCTAATGGGCACGGAAAATAGATAGATAAAGAGGGACACATGATGAAACTCATTGAAAAGTTGCAGAAAGGTTCCCAGGCTCACCTAGCTGATAGCCGAAAGCTCATGAAAATCAGGGATCGACAGGGTGAATTCAACTTAAAAATGTTGAAGAGCCTGGAAAGAATAGAAAAGAAATTGGAAAAAGAGAGTGACACAAGCAGATCAAGAAGTGTCAGAACCCCTGAGAGGAGAAGAAGATCAAGGAGTGGTAGCAGACATTACCGTCTCTCCCCGAAGCATTCTGGCAATGAGACACACAGTAGTTCAAGCCCATCCCCTACTAGAAAACACCGAAAATCTGGAAGGGATGAATTGAAAGGGGAGATCAACAAGATTAAACCGCTTACATTCGATGGTGAACATAAGAAGGAAGAAGATGCCGAAACATGGTTGTTGGGTATGAAGAAATACTTCCAACTGCAGAATTATTATGCCCATGCAGAAGGAAGAATTGCAATGTACCAGCTGAAAGGAAAAGCATCCATGTGGTGGGGTCAGTTGGTGCAGGTGCAACACATCAGAGAGAATGAGGTCACGTGGAAGGAGTTTAAGAGGTATTTCGAGAAGAAATACCTGACTAAAAGATACTATGACAGAAAGATGAAGGAGTTCTTCAAACTCAAGTTGGGCAGCATGACCATTGATGAGTATGAACGAAGTTTTCTAGAACTACTAAAGTATGTTCCGTTCATCAAAGACAAGGCTGTCAAAATTCAGAGGTATCTGAGTGGATTGCCACCTTCCATTGGTGACAAGATTCAATATGACGATCCTAAGACCATGGAAGAAACCATAAGAAGGGTGAAATGCTTATACGAATAGCAAAGAGAAAAGCCTACCTTTCGGAAGGCTTGGGATGACCAGAAGAGGTTTAAGAAAGAACAGAGGCAGAAGGGAAACATGTCTCCCTTTTTCAGGAATGGTCCTTGGGGACAGTCATCTTTTAGAGAGCCCAGGAAAGTTGAAGGGAGTGAGCAGATGATGAGACCGCCACCTATGGAGTGTTGGGGTTGTAAAGGGAATCATAGGTACAAAGACTGCCCCCACAGAAAAGATAAAGCGAGAACTGTCCATACTGTTCAGCAAGCTGAAACAGTGGAGGATATGGGCAGAAGAATGCCAAGGATCTACGCAGCCCTGGACAACAAGCAAGCAGAATTTCAATCGCACATGATTGAAGTGGAAGGTACAATCAACAACCGACCACTTGTTATTTTAATTGATTCATGGGCTATCCATAGTTATATAGATCCTAGAGTGGTGGAAAGTTTGCATTTAACAAGAAGCAAACATGAAAA
>ML778681.1:389047-402949 GCA_009831015.1 Picea engelmannii
CTACAATAATGGGTATCATGCATCATTGAAGATGAGCCCATTCGAAGCACTTTATGGAAGAAAGTGCAACACTCCAGTGAGTTGGGATAATCCATCTGACAGAGTAGTCGTTGGGCCTGAACTGCTCAAAGAGATGGAAGACCAAATGATAAAAATTAAACATAATCTAAAAGTTGCCCAGGATAAGCAAAAAAGTTACGCTGACAGTAACAGAACCCATAGAGAATTCAAAGTGGGTGACCATGTTTTTCTGAAAGTGATGACTAATAGGAGTTCCCTGAAGTTGGGAAGTTGCGCCAAATTGGCAGCAAGATTTTGTGGGCCATTTGAGATCCTGGAAAGGATTGGGCCAGTTGCATACATGCTTGCATTACCTGCATCTATGACTATACATAATGTGTTTCATGTTTCACTGCTTAAGAAATATGTACCTAATGCTAATCATGTTATCCATTGGAATGTGATTCAGGTGGAACCAGAGGGTGTCCTGCAAGTGCATCCTGTGTGCATATTGGACAGGAAAAGAAAACAGCTCCGGAATCGAGTTATAGAGCTTGTAAAGGTCCAGTGGACCTGGTACGGTCCTGAGGACGCGACATGGGAGCATGCAGATACTATGTGGGAAAAGTACCCACATCTTTTTGAAAATTTTGAAAGGCTTGCAGAGACAGTGTAAGTTGCACTGAGGACAATGCAGAAATAAGGGGAGGGGGATTGTAGTGTCCCCAAGGCCGAGCCCTGTCGTAAATCATGTTCTGAAAGGAATTGTAATTATGTTTTATAGGTCGGTGAGCCAAGTTTTTATAAGTTGGTGGCTTATGTGTTTGTTAGGCCAGGGAGCCTAAGTGTTGAAGGCCAAGAGCCTGTTGTTGTATATGTAATCACGCAGAATAATTAATAAAAATTTGTAAACACCACCAGGTGCAGACCGACCATGATGAATGAGTGAAGGGGGACTGAGCTTCCGCAGAGAAGGCAAGGGATTAGGGGCTGGAAGGTGGGAAAAGGGGCTAAGTGTTAAGCTTAGGGGGCTTCAGCCTTGGGAATAATATTTTAATATTATTCCAAAAAGGCATGAACATTTTATGTTGTTTATCCTAAGTTCCTGGCAAGGGGAAAACATGCAAAGCGGATGCATGTTGATGAATGCATGTAGTTCCAAGGGTGACAAGTGTCAACCCTGGAACATGCGAATAAAACAACCAAGATGAGCCGCGAGAGGGGGTTCTCTTCCATTCTTCCCGATTTTTCTGAACCAGACATCCCGTCCGACCTCTGCAAGAGATACCCCATACATCCACTAATCCAAAAGCCTGTGTGTTGATGCTAAAAAGCCGAAACATCCTCTGTTTGAGTATCGAGCCTATGCGTGGAGTCTTGTTCAAAGCCATATCCGTGAGTCCATTCGCCATTGTTGAACCAGTTGGAAAGCTCGTGTCAGTTTTCCCTGTTGATTGTTGTGGCCACGAAGTGTTGGACTACGTGTGGCTTGTTGGCCAGTGGAGAAACACTCTCTCCAGAAGAGAGAGTGTACAGAGGAAGGAGAGAACTCTTGGAAGGAACCTTGTAGCTGCCACAGAGCCCGGAGACTTCCGGTCCGGCCTGTTGCTGTAACCCAAGGCAAGGGAGGTTAGCAACCGAAGGACTGTCCAGGTGACAGAGAAGGTGTATACTCCTGGGGTGGAACAGGCATGTGGGGAATGAGGGTTTGTGGGCAGTGAGCATGAGAGGTTCCTGGGAGAGAATCCCATCCTTGTGACTGTGTGTTGTTTCCATGTAACCTCAGCCTAGCCTAGGATTCCTTGTCTTGGGGTGGAGCTTAGTCCCAACTCGGGGGTGACCCACTATTGAGCTGATGAGCAGTGCGGTCTAAGGCTGGGAGGTTCGTGGAAGGCCTACACTTGGTTGGTGGAATCTACCACTATTCAAAGATAAGTACCAGATGATGCTTTAATTATGTTTCTGTATCTCTGTGTATTATAATCATAATGTATTCTGCTGTGTATATGAATTGATGTTAAATAGTATTGAATTGTTGATGATGGCAGTAAATCGTATGATTACTCTGTGTTGAAAATGTTTAACTTGTTTTGAATGCATGTGATTAATTGTGAGTGAGAATGTTGTTATTCTGCGTAGTAACACCTACATAGTTATGAGTGAAAAGTGGTGCTACAACATCCATCACAATATCACAATTTCGGTCACATTCATGGGATAGAAAGATAAAGGCCCACAATTTAGAGAACTTTAAAAGAGTTTTTTCATTCAAAATAGGAAAGAATATGATAGACAAACTTTAAATATCTTATGCTCAAAATTCATAGTTCAAGATATCATTAAAGTTTAACCCCAAAATAGTTCTCTCGGATTTTCAAAAATAATAATAGTCTTTAATAGTATGAAAATAAAAATGCATTTGTCCATAATGGACTGGGATTGGGCTCTCGTGGACCATAAAATGAAAATGGAAAAGGGTTGAACCTGAAAAGAAGATAGAGAGAAACAACCAGAAATCAGTTATATTTTCTCAGGAAAGACAAGACATAACTAGATTCCTGAGAAAACATAACTAGATGACTCATGAACGAGAAGAGAAAAGAATTGAGAAGGATGCTATCAATTTACTCACTGTGATGGATTTCTCTCTTTCTCTATCTGATGGTTGATGTTATTTTTGTATTCTCGTTAGCTTGATTTAAACAATTTTCAATGTATTCCCTCATAGGTGCGACAATTATCTCTTGACTGACTTTAATATCAAATAATGTGCTTTCAATATCTCTAAAGTCAATTGAAAGTTGGTGTAATGTATATTCAATGTCTTCATTTTTATTAACTTAGCTAACTAACCAACTTTCGACTTCTTGCTATGTGTACTTAGTCAAACTATTAAATTTTTCTGCTGATACAACCTTCAATATCTCCAAATGTTCTTCAAACTGCTCTCTTGTCATAACATAGAATTTAAAATAATTTCGGATCTCGAACTTCCCTAATTGTTCCTACCATGTCTAACTCAATCAATTTCAAATATAATCCCCTTTTTTGACACTTAAAGTGTCATAATCAACAAATATTTCTTTTAAAACCTTTATTCTCTTGATCCAACAAGCTTTTAATTGTTTATACGAGTAGGGGACGATAAATCTTCTTCCTTTCTTTTTAGTTCACTCATGCCTGAAACCTTTAAAACAAATGTAATGGCATCATCTTTATAAAAACCGTCATCATTCTCGAGATCAGCTTGGAGGTATTGTCTTAGATTGGTAATCCTAGATCCCAAAGAAACAAAATTGCTTGCTAATTCCCATGCCTCAAGAATGAGAGACATTATTTTCTTTATGTTCTCCCCAACATACCTTCTGAGTGCAGCAAGCAAACTTGACGTTCCCCTTAATTTCGAGCTTGACTTTGGTGTTATGTCAGAGGTCTTCCAAGGCTTAACTGTGGAAATCAAACTAGCAAATATTGGTGGTGGCATTAAGGCATTCTCCAATTCTTTAATACTCTCCTTTAAATTGGTGTTTTTAGTCTCCATCTCATCAACTAACATCTTAAGAGATTCCCTTGTAACTTCATGGATACGTGCAATTCTAGAAGGTGGCACCTTGCTAAGATCTAACTCTGAATTAGATTTTCCTTGAATCTTTTAATTTTTTGAATGAGTTATTCCAAAGATTAATTTCTTGGTACTTCTATCAAACAAAGAATTATGTACAATCAAATACTCTTCTTCAAAGAAGATTGGTTCTTGTGTTTCCAATTCGGCTGCAATTTTCTAGCTTTCTTGAAGTCTTTGATCTTCATCAGGAAACTTTATATCTTCAATATTAGCATCCAAATCCATGTCTTCAAGAACAAATTTATCTTCAGGTGCGAGTTCCTCTAATTCTTGATGATTGGTTTGTCTTTTTCTTTTAGTGACCGAAAGTTGATTAGGTCGCTCCAAATCTCCCTTGGGAGGGTTTTGATCATCTATGTCATCGTATTTATTGACTTAATACTTCTTTTGTTATTGTGTTGTTGCTTGCAAATTTTGTTTTTGTGGGCCGCTTTTCTGAGATACATTAGGAGAACAAGTACTTCTTTCATTAATAACTCTTCCCCTTTGTCTATGCTGGTTTATGGTGCTTATGATAGTCTTGATGTCCTTTGGTTTATTTTCAATAAACACTCCTTGATGGTCCTGGCTATCGCCTTCCTCTTCTCCAAATAGAAAAGAAATAGCAAGTGAAACACTAAAGCCAACAATTGTCATATGATCCATGAACAAGTGGTTGGGATCAAACCCTCTAATTTCATATACAAATTTTAAATTATATTGGTCAAAATGAACTGCAAATTCATCAATACTTGAAATACTTCTCAACAAAATTTCCCCAATTCTCTAAGGTAAAGGAATGAATTGCTTCTTTCTTTTCTCATGAAAGAAATGAAGCCAAGATTTGTATTGTCTGGAAACCTCCACAACAAACATCTTTTCAGATACATAATATGAGAGATGCACAGGTTTTTCTCAAGAACATTAAACTTTGATAGCACTATGATGTTCCATGGATTCAATACTTCTTTTTTGGTCCAGGAAAGTTGATGCTTTCAAAGATGATCTTGACGTTTTCGGGCCAAAGATGAGTTTCTTGAAGGAAGAAACAAATGCGTTATGAACTTCATAAAAATGATATGTAGCTTTCTATTTCCATAGGGCTAGATACCACATTTGTACTGGATCAATTTTACAATTAACTCGTCTTCCCAAATTCAAACCCTTGAAAACATGACAATAGGTGATAATGAAGATTAAATATGAAGACATATAAAAATTCTTATTCTTTTTGAATTTTGATAATTGAAAAGATATTTCTCCATAAATGATCTTTTCCTAGTCGAAGATCGCTTTTTCATGAACTGTAAAATGTAAAATGTACAGAGCCAGTAAGGGAATTATGGCTGTATACTCTTGACCCGCTACTCTAGCGAAAATCCATGTTATTTCTCGATAAGGTTTTTTTAATAAACTAACATGGATATTGGATAAGTCTTCTGACATCATTGTCGAGTCCTCAAGATATTCCTGCTAAAGCTCCAATCCATTGTTCCTTTCTTTTAGGAAATCCTTAGCCTCATCTCCTTTGAATGTAATCGTTGGCTCTAGGAGTTTCATCATCTTCTTAAAGACGGGTGGTGATAGAGAAACATGATATTTTCCTTGAAGTTGAATTATCCTTCGATCTTTATCATATTTATTCATGCACCAGGAAACTATTTCTTTGGAGTCGAAAATTTCCAGTACACAACCTGTTAAGGAAATCCCTAATGTCCAAGCTTCGTTCACATTCCTTTCCCGTAGTGGTAGTGATGCATAATACCAATATGATCTTGACCATTGTAATCTCTGATCTTCCCACCCAAACAAATTTAGAGTATCCCCGCATAACTATTCTCTTTTTGTCATTTTCATACTTGATGAAGTTGGCGGACTAATGTACAATCACTTTAGAATGTTAATTTCAAAGTAATCCCTTTTACGATAATATAACTTGAAGGTCTTCTTTCGAAGGAAAGATTAATATGAATTAAATCTGAGTTGATGGAGAATTGTCTCAAGAAATTTACCATTAATAACAACCTTTTAGTATTTTAATCACTTGTCATTTTCTGCAAGATTAGCATTAAATGTACTTTGGGGAAAATGATGATATGGGATACATATTACCGTGGAGTAACATAGGATCAGATGTGTGCAAGAGATGAAAGGCAAACCCGTGGGTCTGCAAACCCTCGATGAAATCGAAAATCGGCTAAGTATTGAGAGAGAGAGAGAGAGGAACATTGGAGAAAATGACTAAGGAACATAAATTGGTCGATCAAACTTGTCGTGCTGAAAACGAAGTGAATCGGGTGAGTGACTCATACCCGCGATAAACATTTGAAAATTATTCTAAGTATGGTGTAAGATAAGGATCACAGAAGATGGTGGTACATTTTGGTAACGACAAAGCTTTGGACTTGAACATGAAGAAGTGACAAACCCACAAGAGAAACAAAAATAGACTAAGTATCGGTGCAAAATGGATACAACAGAACACAACGATGTGTTTTGGAGGTGGCAGAGGTTTGTAACAAGAAAGAAAATAGCTTATGAACCCACGATCAAGCGAACAATTTCTAAGTGCCCAAATGTACAAGAGAAATAAATTTTTGAAAGACTTAACACATATATATGGGTCAATACCTCCTTAGAATAGCCTTACAACACGTTGTTATAAAGTTAGGAATCCAAAGACTAAATGATATAGAACTAATATTAAGGTGTCTCACCCTTAAGAATTATAACAACTAGATAGTCATAATTGCGTCTCTATGTTACAAGTGCTCAACTTCATAGGCCAAGAATTCTCACACACACAACACATAACCACTATTGGTGTGTAATTGGTCATTGTATAATGAAGTTTCAACTCTAATGGTTATTGCTTCCCCTAAACACCTTTATAGCTCAAGAAATGTAGAACTTTATATTTTACCTGACAACAAAAAGTGGTTAGTATATCAAAAAAAGAAAGAAGATTTTATAGTTGTAAAAATAATTTCAAAACACTATAAAATAGAGATATTCAAACTTTGTTTCACACGCATACACCTACACTACTCACACTACTCATTTTAGAAAGGAAAAACAAGCAAACAAACATATTAACACTACAACCAATCAACCATTATATAAAAAATTGGAGAAATTGAGAACTTAGTTTTCCTACGTATTAAAGCACTTAAAAGCCTTCAAATCTCTCGTGAGAGTAACACTGAAATATATCAAGACCCTAAGGACGCAGAATTCCCATCCACCAATCACCGATAGAAATTTGCGCCATAAGGGTTTTCATTAGAGATTTGATTAGGAGAGTACAAATTCAAACCCAACTATTTAATGGCAATGCCCCTCATCTTCGTTGTTAACATCGTCTGGATGCGGTGGGATAGATTTGGGGTTTAGGGTTTTTGTAATGTCGACAAATGGGTTACCCTCCTCCTTACCAGTATCCCCTGCTTCTGCTTCAGCTCCTGCTTCTACTTCCACTACAAAAAAAAGCAAGAAGCCCGACCCAGCGGAGTTGTTGGCTCTGTACGAGGCCAAGGGTTTGAATCCCACCGAGGCATCCCACCAAGCCATCCATGACTTGCAGGGCGTCATCTCAAATCTCTTGTATAGCCGCGCGCGCTCCTCGGAACGAGATCGATCCTCCCAGCAGGGCTTCTCTTCAAAGATCGACTATATCAGCACTCGTGTCTCCTTGCTAGAAATGAAGGTCGATTCAAAGCCCGGCATGGCCCAGACCTTGGCCCTCGGAGTTTCAGCCAGTGCCCTTGTACAGGCCACGCCTCACGTTTTTCGGGCTGTCTGCAACATTTGGTCCAGCTTTCGAAACTCCAGCAAGGGAAATCCATAGCTCCGTGATTCTTTATTAAGGGTTAGTTCGCTTCTCTAACGTGATGATTTTCTAATCAATTTGTTCAGAGCTTATTTTCAGGTTCATGTTTTGTTGCATTATGCTTCTCCTCAGTCTTTTAGGCCTGTTAAATATAGCTATATGGAATCCATATTCCATTTTCATTGAATTCCTCTGCCACAAAAATAGATTGTTCTGAAGGAATGTCTGGCAGAGTAGCTATGTGTGTTTTGAAAAAGGCTTTCCATGGATTCACATCACTTGTAAAACATTCATCACTTCCATACCTGATGCAACCCAGCTTTCAATGATATTGGTATCTTTAGCTGGTTTCAGGAATTTGGACTTCCTTAATCATGGCTTCAGAAGGGTATTATGATGTTAAACATGAGCTATTTATTTTAATTTCTAATTTAAAGGATTATACACTGAAAACTGTTGGAGTAGAAAATAATAAATGTACCGCTTGGTCAGCTCAGGGAGCAGAATTGTTTAGGTGGGAATCAAAGAAAAACCCTAATTTGGTTAACCTGAGGAAGGGATCAGCTCTAGTTGCCATACTCGTGCTTGATTCTGGCTTGGCATATTCAGAAAACTCTACCGATATATTTTGCAATGTAAATCAAATCCTATAGATAATTTAATTTGAATGCAGAAAAAAATACTCAGTAATTTTGGCATACTCACCAATAACTGCTCAAAATTGTGGCGAGTATTGATCACCCAATAGTCCAATGCGAGTTGGTCGAGTATTAAGCTGAGTACTCACCCAGGGCCATACTTGCGAGTCATACCAGCAATACTCACTGACATTTAATCTCGACATTTAATCTCGGATTTGATATGCACTTCCCTGTTGTCATATTTTTCGATGGGTTGGCCATTTTTGCTCATTACACAACCTTGAGTTTCGCAACGTTCAATGCCCTCATTCATTACTTAGCTTTAATGTACTGTGTTATACACAAACCCACACGTAAATTAGTTGATGGATCATCCAAAATTAGTTAATGATCATCACACCTTAATGTTATAATTTTTTTTTGATAAAAAAATGTTTTTTTTTATAAAAAATTGTGTATGAGGGCTTGAAACATTTTAGTTCCGCAGTAAACGTTTTGGAGCCTTAATGTTAGAATTTTTTTTGATAAAATTGTGTACGAGGGCTTGAAACATTTTAGTTCCACATTAAATGTTTTGAAGTGTAGAATCTTTTTTTTGATAAAAAACACAGTAAACGTTTTGGAACTTTAATATTAATTTTTTTTTTTATAAAATTGTGTATGATGGTCTGAAACATTTTAGTTCCACATTAAATGTTTTGGAGTGTTAGAATTTTTTTTTATAAAAAATTGTGTACTCGGGTTTGAAACTAATAATATTAATTTTTTTTTTTATAAAATTGTGTATGATGGTCTGAAACATTTTAGTTCCACATTAAATGTTTTGGAGTGTACACAATTTTTTTTTATAAAAAATTGTGTACTAGGGTTTGAAACATTTTAGTTTCACTGTAAAAGTTTTGGAGCCTTAATGTTAGATTTTTTTTTTGATAAAATTGTGTATGAGGGCTTGAAACATTTTAGTTCCACATTAAATGTTTTGGAGTGGACATTCCACTCCACCTATCCCACCTTATCCAAATGGTAGAATGCACCTAAGTTTTCTCACTCCAAACATATGGACATATATATTTTAAATAAATTAGTTTTCTACTTAAGTTTTTTCATTTTTCATTCTAAACTTATGGACATATATATTTTTAATAAATTAGTTTTTCAGTTAGGTACTTGCTTTTGCAAGTATATGTATATATATGGCGTGATAATAAACAAGTATTGTATGACAGCTTAGTCCTTGTCAAGAACTATAATAAATTTGAAAATGAAGAATAATAACCATATACAAACCATAACAAAATGAAGTTGTATAATCTTATCAATATAATAGTATTAAGATTATTAAACCAAGTTACATAATCTTAACAATATCATCATATAAGAACCTCAAGCTCACTTTTCACAGTCACACTTTATTATTATTGTAGCTCCTTGTTCAAGTGGAAAATCTAGTATGCTTTTAGCCTACAACAATTTCATGTTCAAGTGGAATATCTGGTAGATTTTGCACAATCTTTGTTTTTTTTGGTGTTCAATAATGAAATCGGAGGGATTTATATAGCTGAATTAGCACGACCCCACTTTGACTTTATATAGCTATTGTTATAAAAAATACCAAATTCTTAAGATGGATTCATGATAGTTGGATTAATATGGATTACATTAATTATATATTTCACTTATGTTAATGATAAGGTTATTGGAAGGGAAGAAATAACATAAAACATGAGGAAATTGATGAAAGAGAGGAAATGAGGAGGGCAGCTAAAACAATTAAGGGATGTTGTAAAGAAAATGAAGTAGTTTTGACAAGAATCTAGAAAGTGTTGCAAATGGGTTGAAAGTCAAGCTGATTCTAAAGAAGGCAAGAAACTCACCAAAACAATGTTGTTAGATCATAAATTTGATATAGTGCTAAATTGTAAATTCTTTGCGAGATAATTTTTTGGTAAATGTCAATTTTGATTAGCCAAATCATGTTGTGGCTTTAAGTTTTAATTTTGTTGAAATACCTATTTATTTCTCCCTTTCCATCTAAGTTTTATTTTTATACCACTACAAGACAAGAGAAAAATGGTGGTATGCATCACTAACTTGAACTTTAGTGAAGCATAGGTAAGTTTTTATTGAGCAAGATTTATCAAATAGTTTTTGATATAAGTAATGCTTTATAAGCCAGTTCCATTCTACTTATTATGCATGTGAAATAATTTACAACAAATTTATAACAAAATTTTAAATTGAATTCAAACAATATGAGAAATTATTTATATACTCACAACTTAGATTTCAAAGAGGCATGTCACCCACTTCCTTCCTTTATTGTTTAAAATAATTTTTTTCTATAAATTGGCATAAAAATTCTAATTGTAATGTAGCTATATCATATAAATTGGCATAAAAATTATAATTGTAATGTAGCTATAAAGGCATTGGAATCAAGAGTAAATTAGACATGTTTTAATGTGATTTATTTATAATATATAATACTTATCACCTCAAATTGAAAGGGTGGGGATAAAGGCATTTAATGTGACCTCAAAGTTGTGTGCCAATCGATGGTTGTATGTTGTTCATGGACATGTGGCATCATTTGTGAGTACCATGTGTTATAATTCCAATGTTATATATAGATTTTGGTTGTAAAACTCATATACGATTGTCGTGTTGAATGTTGACATTATTTGTATCACTAAGCTTAAATTTCAATAAACTTTGAGATTTGTGATCTTTATCCTTTCCCATTCTAAAAGAACACTCGTTAAGTTATTTTAAAAAACATAAATGAGTACTTTTGTATTAAAAGGGGGCTGCGACCAAATTGTCCAGTAGATTAGTACAAAATGTGAAAAACAAAATTGACTCTAAAGCTTCTCAGTTTTTCAAAATCTTAGCAAAATTGCCTTGAGTCTATCCTCGTAATGTTATAGTGCCATCATTGATTACTTGGCTTTTGTAAAGCCTTACATGTTATCCTACTATAAAGGCAATCTTTGCAAGACATTACAACTTTAAGGGATTTTTTGGTCCATACCTACTGTGGACATTCTTCTTGCTTCCAACGTTTCATGGAGGGTTGATTGAAGCTTGACTCCTTGCTAGACAATGTCTTCTTCCATGATGGTTCATCTCAATTGAGGAAAAAGTTAAAAATGGAGAAACCACTTTTCTCAATTCCTCATATCTTGCCCTCTGGTCCACTTCCAATTTCAAATTTCTTTCTTGTAAAAATTTAAACTTTGCCTCTAATTCCTCTAGCTTCTCACTGTTTCTTTCCACAATAAGTTCCATTTGTATTTGTGCGTTGCTTGAGCCTTATATTTTATTAGTTGCCTTTGAATAGTTTGTATGTATCCTGAGTTCTTTTCGTCCCAATCCTCTTTCCATCCTTCCCATTTCTTGACATGTAATGAGAGATGTTCTTGGGCTTTTACAAAGTGTTCATCACACCTTTGTAAACCTTTGCGAGCAACGAATATTTTACAAGCAGCAAAATTCTTTCGGTGCCTATGTATATTCTCCATCTTCATTGATTCGATTCACTTGAAGGTGCATCCAAACTTGTAAAAGAACACCAATGTTGCTACCCACTGATTGCTCAAAAACACATATGGGGAAACACAACTAGATAAACAACCCTTTGCATTCCTCTAGAGTTGATGATGGACGATAATTAGAAAATATGGAGGGACTGAAACTTGATTTAGACCAAGCATAATACCACGTGCATCGGGCCGTACCATCTTGGTGAGTAAATGTGAAGTGTCTCACAACAATAAATTCGAGGGAGAAGGGAGGCAAGCCATTAATGTGTCATTAGTTGGTGACATCATGATATGCCACTTGTTTAATGAAAATAGATGAAGCCTGCAACACCTATAGTTTTAGTTGTGGTTCATGGGAGATAACATTAAGAATTGACCCCCTCTTTTATCCATAGAGTTCCAATTTGCAAAGTATTGGGTTTATTAGTCATCTTCTTTGTTGAGGCATATTGAGTGAACAAAAAACATGAAAGAATGCCATAGACTCTAAACTTTCTACCATTTTGAGCTCTGAGAACTATCATGCTTAGGTGGGTTTTAGAGGCAATGATCAATGGACCATATGCCTAATCATGCCTAAGGAGTCCCAAACTATGGAGGCTTGTTTCAATCCTATTTGCCTTAGAGTCATTATCCTTGCAAAAGAGCAAGTGTTTTTGCTTGGTTATTGGTGGTCTTTCCTTGGCCCCACGCAAAGGCTCCTTCCTCCTTCCCTTTGAGGTCAAGAATGACCCCCCCCCCCCCTCACGCTTGACATCCTTGACACTCATTAAGCTATTAACTTAAGTAATACAACAATATAAATGCTTAAGATGGGTGGCATTCCCAAGGGAAAAGGGTGTGGTATAAAGTAGTATTTATTGTTGGCCGCAACAACAATAATGGACTTATACATGTTTAGGGATACATAACTAATTAACATCCAACCACATGCAGGAAGGACTCAATCCTTTTCATGGAGTTAAAAATAATATACATATTATTTTTGATTCTACATGTCTATCATACTCGGACAATTATTATGGGATTTGTGTTACCTAATGAGATAATGTTGTCATAATTTTTTCCAAAGAATAAAAACCGGTAATTTTATTTCTAAAAAGAAACAAAATTACATATGTAGATGCTTGTGGCATTTGAGAGGCTCAAGCCCAACAAAATTAACTCTAAGAGACTAAGCATGGAAGATAAAATAAGTACAATATAGTAGGCATTCTCTAATCAGACTAGGGGCCTGAAAGAGGCAAATGTAATATGAAATCTTTCTCTGTCACAAAATCAGTCCCAAAAGTAGTTGTTTGATAATGACTACCCAATTGAGACAAAAAAGAACTATGATTTATGTCTTAAAGTTTGTTATTCAGATTGAGAGCCAAGGCGAGTGAGAATATTCGCGGGCTAGATTTGGGCTCTTTTCACATATTTTCTAGGTTCCTCGATCCATTTCCACTCCAACTTTTGAGAGCTTTTCTGCATCCTGGTTCTGCTTCCTATAGATGAGTAAAGTCAAGATGGGAAAAAGTTCTTGCAATTCTTTTTATCTCATTAAACAGAGGCCATAGAGTGTAATTTTGAAGAGAAAACTCCCCATACATCCAATTGATAGAGAGCAATGAGTCCCCATAAGTGTGGAGATGATTGATGCCTTTTTCTTTTGCAAGCAACAAAGTGAGTTTTAGAGCCATGAGTTCACTGAAGTTATTTGTTATTGTTGCAAGACCAACAACAAAAGAAAAGGAGGAGACTGTTAATATTATGGTAGCTGCGGGAGGTATTTACCCCCACGTGTGAACCTGACGAGAATAGAAGACTCCGGGAAGCAAGAGAAACCCTAATGAGTTGGCTAATAACCCTAGAAGCCTTGTCGGCTCAAGAAGATAATTTATATTAGGCTATTAGCCTCCAAGAGAAGAAGTCGGCCATAAATAATAATAATATACTGAACAGACACATACCCAGAAGGAGAAGTCGACCCCAGCAAAACTGACAGGATTACTATAAATACAGGGCGTCAGTTATGATTTGCAACATCTCAGAATTGCAATTTCCCAGTTGGTGCGCACTGCAGTTGTAGTTTGGTGCGCAGGTTTGGAGGAGGGTTGCAAGTGCAGCTGCAGCAGCAGCTAGTTCTCAGTATTGGCTTGAATATCTCTTGGCTAGGGTTTGGAACATCTGATCAGCTTTTTGTGATGCGCTATCCTTAGGGATTGATGCGCTACTCTTTGTTTGGCTATCTAGCCTAGGGTTTTCTTCCGGAGTAATTCTCAGTCAAGGTTAAGGTGCTCG
>ML778681.1:406213-427913 GCA_009831015.1 Picea engelmannii
CATTATTGATATTCTATATTGAGGGCAGACATTCTTTCAGACCTCACAGATGTGAGTGAAAGATTGACCCAGATGATTATTATTGATGTTCTATACTGAGGGCAGACACTCTTTCAGATCTCACAGACGTGAGTGAAAGATTGACCCAGTTGATTCAGTTTTTATCATAACATTGTTTCTATGCAGATGAAGACTACTGTGGTGGCAGAAATTCTTTCAGATCTCATAGACGTGAGTGAAAGATTGGCCCAGATGATACAGTTTTTATCATAACATTGTTTCTATGCAGGATGCTCTCAGATGTTTGCTATGAAGACTATATGACAGTAGATGAGGACTATTGTGGTGAATATGTTTCACTGTTCGCAACTATATGTTGTTGATCAAGTACTTGTGTGTTACTTGATGTGGTAGTTAACCACTGGATTGTAGTTGTGTACTACTATGAATAGACATAGTTGTGTTCTATTCTTGTTCTAATTGCCTTGAAGACTATCAACAGATTATTGGAGATGATGATCATTCAAATGAATGATGAACAAAGATTTTCCAGACGGAAAATAGTTCAGAGCTTTACTCCTCTTGTATCACTCTATGGCGAGAGTGACTTATCCAGCATCATATCTAACTACTCAGATGAAGTATGGTTTTGAGAGATGATGCAGCTGGTGGTGATGGTGATGCTCATGATCTAATCATGAAATAGTCTAGATGACTATATTGATGCTATCGGGTAAATGGTATGTTTTGTGCTCAAGTCCATTACCTGTAAATACCTCTCTAGCTAGGAGGGAGTGTTAAAATTATGGTAGCTGCGGGAGGTATTTACCCCCACGTGTGAACCTGACGAGAATAGAAGACTCCGGGAAGCAAGAGAAACCCTAATGAGTTGGCTAATAACCCTAGAAGCCTTGTCGGCTCAAGAAGATAATTTATATTAGGCTATTAGCCTCCAAGAGAAGAATTCGGCCAGAAATAATAATAATATACTGAACAGACACATACCCAGAAGGAGAAGTCGGCCCCAGCGAAACTGATAGGATTACTATAAATACAGGGCGCCAGTTCTCATTTGCAACATCTCAGAATTGCAGTTTCCCAGTTGGTGCGCACTGCAGTTGCAGTTTGGTGCGCAGGTTTGGAGGAGGGTTGCAGGTGCAGATGCAACAACAACTAGCTCTCAGTATTCGCTTGAATATCTCTTGGCTAGGGTTTGGATCATCTGATCAACTTTTTGTGATGCACTATCCTTGGGGATTGATGCGTTACTCTTTGTTTGGCTATCTAGCCTAGGGTTTGCTTCCGGAGTAATTCTCAGTCAAGGTTAAGGTGCTCGGAGGGAGGCTTCGGCCTATGGTTGGGTGACGAAGGTATCGTCAATGGTAAAACGAGCGCACCATCTTCTATATTCTAACAGAGACTTCAACGATGAAGATAATCCCCCCTGCACCCCCAGTGGTTGGTTGGCCTTGTGCATCCCCATCAAAGAATGCCCAAGGATAATATTTAAGGATAGGCTTGTCTTCATGTGGGAGACAGGGAGAGGGAGATGGGGCTTGAGGAAAGGAAGAGAGGACGACCAAACTTTGAACTACACATCGGAAGGGGAACGGGGAGGAGTCTTCAAATAGGGAATGATTATGTGCCAACCAAATACCCCATGCCACTATTAAGGGGTAGAACTTTTATGTTCTTCACCATCGGGTTGGTCATCTATGCTTTTAGATCTGCCTCAATGAAGTCTCCGTCCAAAGAGAAGACGAGACCTAGATATCTCCAGAATTCATCCCAAACTTCCTTTGAGAAAGAACAATCCAAGAAAAGATGTGAATTTGATTCACTGTTGGATTTGTGTAGACTAGAATGACCCAGACCAATAAAATTTCTTTTCTGAAGGCGGTCCCAAGTGGGATATTTGTTGTGTAGAAGGAGCCACATGAAGAGTTTGTCTTTCGCTGGACAATTGAGTTTCCACAATGTTTTTCCCCACCAAGGGGGGGTGGGGAGATCCCTTATGTCTTGGGTTAAGGAAATGTAGCCCATCTTGGGGCTATAGGTTCCCATCGGACTGAGTGATGATATCAATTGATCCTCCTAGTTAGAAAGGATGACATATGATCTTAGAAGGGAAACTATGTAATTATTCCATGTCTGAGCAAAATCCTCTGTCAAGTCCAAAGCTTGCCAATACATCTAAGGACCATGCCAAATCTGATTTAAAGCGAGAATGACCGGTTCTGGTAGGAGGTGATTATTTTTGCATCCAATCCAGTGATCCTTGCCAGTAAGGATATTTCGACCATTCCCAACTTTCTATAGAAGTTTGTTATTGATCAGAGGGAAAACATTTAGCACAATTTTCCAAACCATAGACCCATTTTGCATCCTTTTGATTGGGTCACTGATCCAATCTGTGAGCACTGAGAGTCACCCTCAGATTGCGAGAGGATAAGCTCAGTACCCATCCGAATGTTTGGTGGATGTTGGTTTTATGAGTGGAGGTCAAATGGACAAAACTCAGTACAAGAATGATTTTAACACATAAACTGGACAAGCAATGCACAGGGAAGTGAGGGCCTCATTAACTTCAATCAGTGATCTGAGTTTAAGAATGAGCAGAAGGAAGACTTAGTGAGAGAGGTGAACAAGACTGCTATGGGCATCCGACTTTCAAGCAGCTTGGTGAAGAAAAACTCAGGCTCAAGAGCACTCCTGAACTAAAGTTTCAAACATTGAAATATGTCACATCAACATAGTCATCAAACCTACATAACCATGCAACTACAACAACTCGACTAGATCCTCCATGCTCGAGCCTTTCAGCGTAATGGGAAATAAAGTAACTAGGAAGCTGACTAAAACTGGTCACAACAACACTGTAATCAAACCTACATTATAATAGAACTACAACCCTCGACTGGATCCTCCATGCCCAAGTGTTTTAGCACAGTTTTTACAAAGAGATGAGAGAAACTGACTTCTATTAATGCAAAAGTCTCAAATTTGATACATAACTAGAGAATAGTCCTGGCATCAAAATATTACAAAATAGGGAGCTCTGCTTAACCAGTTGACAATCTTAACAAAATATCAAAATGATCTATTTATACTTAGACCAGTGGACTACTGCCAGGAGTATGATCTAGAAATGCCATTCAAAGCTTTGCGTCTGAGTAGTCCTTTGTAAGACTGGGCGTGTTTCTCTCTGTCAGATGCAAACTAGGTTCAATGAGGACCTGCAAAAAACCGACCATCGTTGTACCCTACTGACAGTCCAACTTCCTTGGCCATAACTATCGAGCCCTCCATTTATGGGCTGAGATGAGGTTTCAGAATCCCTGCCTCATTAACTGAACCTTCATCGGGATTAGAGCGCGACGAGACGAACGATCCGTAGAAGACCACATGTCGTGATTGGATTGGGCGCTGAGGTTGTGGGAGTCAACCCTCGCTCATTGACTGACCCCTCTTTGGGATTTGAGTGCGGTGGGACAACTGTCGAGCGACCACTTGTTGACCTGGGATAGGGCAATATATGCACATGTGCATATCGTGTTTGTGAAAAGTGGCTTGGAATTTCACCACTTTTAGGCCCGATATGCACCTCCTTCAGACAGGTCGCCTCCCTGCAAAACCACGGTTTTGATATCGGCCCACTCTTCGGATTTTAACGTCCACGCATGTTGCGGCCTCAATATGACTAGCGACTGTCGATTTAGAGGGGAGCTGAGATCTGGGTGTGTCAACTACTTTTAGTGCCCCTGCTAAACTTTTATCCGCCCACCAACTGTGGAATCCCTCCAAACGTGCTTAGAGGTGGAGCTAAATTGAACTGGGAGGGGAACTTTGCTACTGAAAACTGCAGCTGCCTGTTGCTTGCGCTCATGGATGTCACCTGCTACCTTGGACACTTTCATGTGATAACACAATCTATCAATGATTCTTTAGGGAACTATTTTGCTTGTAATACTCATGGCCAAAGACTAGAGCCTTGGATGAGGCTCCATACAGTTTTTGCTGCAAGAGCTTGGGAAAAGAGGTGTAAATTTTTTAGACCCTAACCCCCAAATCTTTGTGAGTGGCTAATTTCTTCCAAGAGACTAGAACTAAAGACTTGTTCTCCTTGGTCTCGAACCATAAAAATTGGTAGGAGAGATGACAAATTTGATTGAGAATGCCTTTGGGAACCTAGGTTAGGGCGATCTAGTAAAAAAGGCTTGCTTATAAGATTGATTTTAGAAGGACCGATTTTCCTGTTCGAGATAACCACCTATTGCACCAAGTGTTAATTTTCTTTTCGATCTTATCTACTGTTGATGGGAGGTGTTGTTCCTAAGATTAAACTTAAGGCTCAAAGAATAATGTCAGGCATCAGGAATTAAAGAAAGTTGGTTTTAAAGGCTTTTTTTTTTTATCCCCGTTAGTTGTATGAGAGTTAAATCCTCAAATGGAATTAATATTTGAATAGAACAGAGGCCGTATTTCGTCGTTTGAGTCAATTTATCAAATTGAAAGAGAAGAAAATTACAAAACTATTAAACAAACTAAGGCATCAATGACATAAGAGTCTTACCTTGTTCATAGTAGAAAGAAATGTAGAATGCACTCCTGACAGAATATAAGATGTAGTAATCCAAATAACAGGCAGGTTTTGTATTCGCTGATAGCAACTACAGAGGAAAAACTGCTTGCTAATCAAATACTAAATGGAACGTAATCACAATAGCTGTTGTACTAAATTGTAATCATTCATTTGTTCAGGAATGACTTAAAGAGAACAGAAGATATGAAAAACAAAGATGACACAACTCAAACTGCACAAAATTTGGAATCCCTATCTGCATTTGTATTAATACTCACAAAAACTGAGTTTTCTCAGTTACAATATGGCAAGAAGCAGCCTTGTGCTTAACCTTAGAAAGTTATATTTATACAAGAGGTTCTCAACCTTAAACGGTTGGAATTCCCCTTATTTCTAAAATAGTAAAAAAAATTACAAAATGTAAAATGTGAAACGCTTCACTTGCATCTTTTCTGTCAGTCTCCACATTATGCCGACAGAGGCGTTTTTCTCTCTAGTTCTCCAGCTCTGAAATGGATAACGTACACCAGTCATCTCATTTGTTTCCAGCGGTGATACCTTTTCCTTGCTCAATACATTTGATATATCTGCTCACAAATTGCGCCACCAGCCTGGAGGGCTCTGTTAAATTATTAGCCTCAAAAATATATAATTTCTTTTCCAATTGAGGCCATCTTTCTTCCATTCATCTATCTTCTGAAACTATAGACTGTAATTGTAGATTAGGCTTCACTAGCCATCTATTTATCTGAATAATATCAACTTGTTTTACTTGTGAGATTTCGGCATGAGCCTCTTCCATATTTGTCATAATGTCAAGTTGATGTTTTGTTATGTCAATTTGTCCCATTACTCCAACACTATCTTCTTTATCAAGGCCTAATGATTCTTTGTTGAGTGAGTGGAAAGCCTCTTCAAAAAACTCCTTCACTTCCTTAGCCATTTTCCTGCTTTCAGCTATGCTAGATTCCCAAGTCTTTAGTATTATATCACCTTTGGTCTGTTTCGAAACAGACACCTGGAAGCCCTAGCTACTCCTTTCGCTAACGACACAACTGCCTCTTGGAAGGTAGTCCGGGCAGAAATAACTTCTCTCTCTTAAACAAATGTTATTTAATGCTTGATCTATCACCCGAAAATGATCTTGGACAGTTTCAACCTTAGTGAGAAGGCTTTGCTGTGCTGCTTTCAGTTCTTTTCGCACTTCCAATGCATGAGCTTGGAACACTGTTATATCTACAATCATGTTTTTGGTAGAGCTTACTTTGGTTTGTAGTTGCCTTACCAACTCATCCTACTGGGTGGCCCGTCCCTGGCTCGCCTGTATAGTCTTGTGCATCTCCTCGAGGCTGGATTTGAGCTGCTGGATTTCCTGTTTGTTGCTGGCTCTAATCTGCTCGAAGCCCTTGTTGACCTCACTCCAAACATTCTTTTCTACAGTCTTCATTTGATTCTGCAATTGGCTTATTTGCAGATCTTTCTACTTCACTCGTTCTTTTAAATTTCTGATTGAAAACTGGTTAGCTGTTGCAACAACAAAGTCTACCTCCTCCAAGGCTTCTCCATCAATTAGCACCCAATGTCTTTTGACAGCTGAACCTTCCTTTAGGTGCCTTTCTCTCTTCACCACAACTTTCCTTTTCTTGATGAAAAAGAAATTGGAAGTGCAAATCTTTCTGCTTCAGTCGTTCTTTTAAATTTCCGACTGAAAACTGGTTAACTGTTGCAAAAGCCCCTAGTGAGCCTGCTACTTCTTCAACAAAGTCTACCTCCTCCAAGGCTTCTCCATCAATTAGCACCCCGTGTTTTTTGATCGCTGAACCTTCCTTTAGGTGCATTTCTCTCTTCACCACAACTTCCCTTTTCTTGCTGAAAAAGAAATTGGGAGGCAACTCTTCAACCGAATTGGGTGAGGTCCTCTATGAATCTTACCTCTGCATTTGGATTCCCTTTGGTGAATTGTAACAGTGTGATGAACTGGATGGGGCTGTCGATTTCGGTGGATGATTGTTTCCCAGTCGCATTTGTAGTTGATTTATCTGGTGAAAACGATGGTCCTTCTTCTCCCTCCTTTGTCAGTGTCTCTGCTTGATCTTTGGCTTGGTCACCCGATACATTTGTCGATGGGATATCTTCTTTTTGAGTCGACACCTCAGTCTTTTCCAAGCTTCTCGATTTTCTTGTTCGCTGGAGCTTACTGCTTCTGAGATTCGGGTCTCCGTTTGTTGTGCAACTGTAGACGTCGGGGTCCCTCCTTGTAACACTTTAGGGAGGCTACTTCTTCGATGCCTCTGGAAGTTGTAAAAATCAATCATTTTATTGGGTGACAGAGCCCAAACTCATCTCAAGACCTATGGATAGGATCTCGCTCCTTGGTAAATCTTGTCTTGAGGGGAATCTTCGTGTTCATACCTTTTTAAATTGCAACCGGCCATGTGGTTACCCACGACCTTCTACGGGTCATGCTTTTTGAATTCAATGCTGACCAACTTTATTTCTTCCAAGGCCGCGACCTCTACTTTAGAGTGACTGAATTCCAGTAGGGAAAATGTACCAATCTGTAGGGGAAAAGAGGGGCATACCTTTTTTTGTATCGCTTTGAGATCCTTACTAATTCCACCAAGTACAGTTTGTCGTGCGACCTCTCGGCACACTAGTCGGTCCGGTAAAAATTGTGGCAGAGCATATGGAGGAATTGAACAACCAAAAAACCTAATATAGGAGAAGTGTTCCTCGATATACCAGTCTGCTATTCTGCCCAGGTTAGTCACAATCTTGTCTGAAATTCTGGGAGGGGGATAGCCATATATGGCGGTGTGCATCGACACCACTATCGAGTTGCAGATCTCATAAATGAAGTCTTTTGCTTTTTCTTCCCAAAGCTTCGAATAATAAATATGTATGGGTTCGACACTATTTGGAGTCCAGCTCCAGTCCATCAGCGAGAAAGGCGTCATGAAACAGACAACGTCCATAATATAAGCTGACATGAAAAATTGGGTCGGTTTCCATTTGGCTCTTAGTCACTGATATTTTGCAATCTCTTGAACCAAACTGTCCAACAATATCTTTGCCAGTCAAAAGAGTATCCCTCTGCTACTGAGTGCATAATAGGTACCCACGGTAGAAAGAAATGGGTTGTGTTTTCCTTCCCGTAGAGCCTACACATCATCATTGTTATGTACATTATCTGAGGTTCTAGTGTGACAACTGGGTATATACCATGGGAATCGACTGTAAACTTTTTGGGGAGAGAATACTAGTCTTTAATTAAATCGTAAAGGTTTTTTCCATATTGGTCGCATTCCTTCTTGTTGAATTCTACTACAAAATTCGCATTGTAAACGAAATTGGATACTAGAGGCAATTTGTACATCACCTGCAGATGTTTTGGTTTGAAAGACCCAATTGTGACCTTTATTGAAAATAGTTCTTGTTGGGATATCTACGTGGTCCAGTGCCCAATCGACCATATCATTGTAGGGCAAGAGCCTAGGCCTTGTCTCTACCTTATGTACCTCTGACTAAGCAACAATTTTGTATTTGGTAGATAGGTTCTCCTTCTCGTTGTCGCTTGAATCTTCCGAACAATTCACCAATTCATATTGTAAGATGTTGAATACTTGCGTCCAAGATTTAACGGTGTTTATGCTTCTGGGTGAGGTGTCGGAAAGAGCATCTATATTCTGGCTTGAACTCTCACCGATTGCTTTAGTTGCTTTTCGTGGAGGCATGGTATCAAGTCTCAGAGTTCCATTATCTGTCACAGAGAATGCAGAAGACTGATTATTTCGCTAAACCAGCTCTGTGAAAATGCAAATGTAATTCAAAAAAAAGAAAATCTTCTTTGCCTTAAGTGCATCAATCTGCGTATACCTTCACTGACAATGCGTTTAATTCCTTTAGTAAAAAGATTTGGGCAATAAAGCAGGATCTCATTTGAAATCATTTCCCTAGATTGACTATTAATGCTATTAATGGTAGATGTTTCGTGATTGGGAAAAGCATAGATAAAATTTGAATTCATCCGTATTACAAATCAACGTAGACTTAACAAAAGATAAGATTGCTTAATGTGTTAATAAATCAAGTTTATCCTGATAATTAATCGTGTTTAACCTTAATCCATTTCGGGTTTTCAGACCTTGGGTTATCCCATACCAGTTCAAGCTATGATCTCTGAAACACGAAGTCGTGATTGATTAATTAACATTAATTGTGTTTAACTTTTTAAATAATCGCGATTAACTTCAAGAGTTTCGCGATTTCACATATCGGGACTTTTGGTGGTCGCTCGAGGCAAGATCCTCGAATTGCGAAATCACGATATAATTAATTCACATTAATTGCTTTTAATCCTGTAATTAACATAGTTTTAAAGCTTAAAACAATTTCGCGATTTCGTATATCAGGACTTTGGAGCTATTACATGTTGGATTGTTAGTGTCGCGAAACCCCGAAACCCGACATTTCAAAGGTAGCCTTTACTGATTTGACCTTTTAACGAGTGGGTGGCTCCATAACTTTTGAGGATTTCAGATCGTTGGATTCAACAGAAGAGTTCATCAACGATGATATTGAAATGCGCGTTTGTCCTTATTTAAACAAGAGTGAAACTTATCCAAGTCTAAAGTTTAGGAAATATATATGTTCCAACATAGGCTCCATCTAGGGATCACGTCTCCCTGCGAGTTGCGAAGAACAGTAGACCAAGTGCCTTTATTGGGTAAATGGAGTCATTATTGCATTTTGTGGAACTTTTTTCAGAAAAGGATTGCACTGAGAAAAGGGTTTCAACTGTAACTTAGAAAACCTTCAAAACCATCAAATCATGACTTTTGGTTAGGTTATTTGAAATTTCTCTTCCTTGAAACTGTATTCAGATTTGCTCAAGACAATCAAAACAACCTTAACCTATCTATCAGATTCTATTCGATCTTATTCGTGTCAAGGCGAAGTGATTTTAATGATTTAATTAGGGAGTCCTTAGTTGGCTTAGAATGTAAATTTTGTCGAGAGGAAGACTAACTACCAGAGTACATTATAACGCATGTATAACAACCTTACAGATATCGTAGACATTGCTTCACTACAGCGAGTCTGTTCAGTACCCCGGTGAAGTTATCTAATTCCCAAATTGAATTTCTTTTTACCACTTCATTTTGTAATCTTGCATTTAAATGCTTGAGATGAGGGCAATCATTTAATGAATTTCCTTTCATCATCTCTTTTTGAACTAGAGGGGAGCAATCATTTAAATGAATTTCCTTTCACCATCTGTCTTATATATATATTTTTAAGCATGAAGTGGGGGCAATCAACTTGCATGTCATATACTAGGGATGATATCTGCTTACAATTTAGCAGCAGAGGTCTGTTAACTCACTTTGATTACTCTGGGTTAGTTTCCTTCCAACCTTTAAGACACCTTCGCCTACAAGGAATTTTTTCACGGGGGATTTTTACTTTTCAGGGGATTGCCTTGAGTGAAATCGATCAGTTTGAATATGTTAGAAAGACTAAAGTAGTCAAGATTAACCTGAACATACTTTCTTCTAGTTAAATCGAGAGGTGCGTATAAATATTCGCCTAACATTACTTTGAGACTTGTTTATGAGTTTTCAGAGTTAAGGAAAAATCTTCTCTATGTGGAGACCAAGGGAGAAGATGAGAACCAAAGGGAACATAAGCTTTAAGATGGGCAGATTGGAAAAGTAAGAGTTCAACAACTCTGTTGCGAATAAGTTCAATCTTGCATAAGCTTTTCAATGGTTCTCATATTTCTTTAAGATCTTTTATTTGTATTTAATTTTTATTTATTAAACATCAAAGAAAACTTTTAAGATTAGTCTATAAGATTAGTTGGTTAGGTGACAATATTTCTATGATTGAGACTTCTTTCAGATTTAGCTAAATCCCCCTGAAACTTCACTTGGTTCAGTAGGTTTTAAAAGCTCATACCTGAAAATTTATTCATATTTTCAACTAAGCCGACTATTTATTTATCCCTTGTTTTGGGAGCATGTTGCTATTCTGAAATGTCTTTTTGATATTTCGACTATCAACCAGTATCATGCGATAAAAATAAACATGAGAGTTGTTATATACTTCTCAAAAGAAATAGTAACTATTACTTGTTTTTTTATTTTCATGTTTTTCTTTTTGAAAACAACAAACATGTCTGTATTTACAGTGAAAGTAACAACTTACCAAAGAAATGAAAAATTGTGAATCAAAGTAAAGAAATCAAACCGGTATATACAGTGAGAGTTTGGAAACCGTTTATTGTATAAAATGCTTCAGGCAACGCCCATCGATAGGGGCGTTAAGGATTTTTCCATCCAGATTTTCCAACAAAAATGAATTTTTCCCTTCGGAAGTTGTGATTTTGAAGGGTCCACATCAAATATGGTCGAATTTGCCATGTTTTCTTGAGTCTTCCTTCCTAGCATCCCACTTTAAAACCAGGTCACTGGGTAGGAATTCCCTATCTTTATCTTTTTGGTCAAACATGGCTTTCATGTTATCTTGATATTTCAGGAGCTTCTCATCTACTTCAGCTCTATTTTGCTGGACTTCAATCAATTGATTTGTTCTCTTGGTGACGTGATTTGGCTCTTCCTTGGCATCTTGCCAGAGTTTCATTATGGGAAAAACAAGATTGATGGGGAGAACAACATCGGTACCATATACCATTTGAAAATGAGACATTCTGATTGATCTCTTAGGGCCTATCCGATTAGTCCACAAAGCATATTTCAAATGTACATGCTAGGCTTTTTTATTTTTAGTCAATACTTTTTTAATTATGGTGATTAGACTCTTGTTCGAGGATTCGGCTAACCAATTGCCCTGAGGATAATAGGCTGTGGAATGCCCTAGTATAATGTTGTACTTCTGACAAAAACTTACCAAAGCCATGGACTTGAAAGCTTGGGCATTATCAGTAACTATCTTCCGAGGATGGCTAAACCTCGATAAAATGTTTTCTTCCAAGAAACCGATCACCACTGTATCTGTTGCGTTTCATGTCAGAATAGCCTCTACCCATTTGGTGAAATAGTCAGTAGTGGTCAAAATCCACTTATGTTGTGCACTTGAATGCATATGTATTTCACCTATGAAATCTAGACCCCATTGCGGAAACAAAACTTCTGTTTTAACTGGGACCAAAGGTAGTGCGATAATCTTTTGTTTGCCTGAAAATAGTTGACAGGGGTTATAGGCTCTGACTTTAGCGTTCACATCAATAAATAGTTTCAGTCAATAATATCTAGCTCTCAAGATTTTATATGCTGTTGCTCTCTATGCATGGTGCCCTCCACACACTCCTTCGTGGAATTTGTTTATTACCCTCTTCGTTTCAGATTCTACTAGGCAGCTTAGTAAAAAACCTAGAGGATCCTTCCAATATAGTTGACTGTCCATGATACAATATTTTACTGCGTGCAACTTCAACGTTCTAGCTTTGGAAGGAGTCATACCGCTTGGGCACTGCAGAGTGAGAAGGTAGGAAACTATGTCTTTATACCAAGCTGAAGAAGAGAATTTCTCTTGGATTTGAGTTGTAGGTATCTGGTCATCGAACTCTTCGATATCTAGAAGCTCTTCGTAGGATTGTAAATGATTTATACCAATTGCCCGGAAATTTGATTCGGCTAGTAATTTAGCCAAACTCTGACCTTTGACCAGTTTGGTCGGTTTTATTTCTAGGTCAAATTCTTGAATCTTGGCTAACCATCTGCCTCTTTTTCCGTCACTATCGGGTTGAACTAATATGTCCTTGACAACACTGGTTAGTACATAGGCATCACCTTAGAATGGAGCACATAAGTTCTGAAATCTTTGAGAGTTTTCACCATTGCATATGCTTTCTTTTCTAATATATCATATCTTAGTTCAACATCTCTGAGACTTTTACTAAAGAATGCTATTGGTTGCTCAAAACCTTCATTGTTCTTTTGTAAGAGCACGACCACGATATTGTTCGGAGGCAAATGAGAAAATCAAGAATTCCTTCGTATAATCTGGGCTGGCCAACACTGGTGCTTCACCTATAACTTTCTTGATACGTTCGAATGATGCTTTGTCTTCAGTTATCCATTTAACTTCACTATCCTTCTTAAGCATATCTGTAATCAATTTTACAATTTCAACGAAGTTTGGGATAAATCTTCTAAAAAAATTAATTTTTCCTAAAAATGATTGAATCTCTTTTCTATTCCTAGGAATATTTATTGTATTTATAGTTTCAACTCTTTTTGGGTCGATTTTAATTCCATTTCCAGATACTATGTGGCCCAAGAGTTTACCTTCCTGCATAACAAAAATAGATTTCTTGGGGTTCAGAGACAAACCGGATTTTCGACATTTCTCAAACGTCTGTTTGAGGTGCACCAGGTGCTCTGCATCAAATTTAGAAAATACTGTTAGATCATCAAGATAGATCATTACAAACTTATCTCTTTCGCCGACAAAGGCGATATCCATAGCTCGTTGGAACGTGGCTCCTACGTTCATCAATCCGAATGGCATTTTGTCATACATGAAGGTACTCCATGGGGTGGTGAACACGGTTTTTTCCTTATCATCCTCATGGAATGCAATTTGATTATAGCCTGAGAAGCCGTCAATCATGAACATTCTATTTTCCCCGACCACTTTTTCCAACACGTGATCCATTTTGGGTAATGGATAATTATCTTTGAGGGTTGATTTGTTTAAATTTCTGAAATCTACACACAGTCTGATTTCACTGTTTTTCTTTCTTACCGGGACCAAGTTAGCTACCCACTCGGAGTATCTGAGTGGAACAATGATTTTAGCACCCAAGAGCTTCTTTATCTCATTTTCTATCACAGGCAGTAGTATGGGATTTATCTGTTTGAGCTTCTGCCTGAACGATTTAACACCTTGCTTTAGGGGAATTTTGTGTTCGATTATGGTGGTATCATAAATTCTTAATTCATCATAGGACAAGGCGAAAACATCCTTGTACTGCTTGATTAACTTGACATATTTGCTTTTTATTTCAAGGGGAAGGTATTTAGATATTTTTACCAGCTTATGAGTTTCCTTGGTGCCTATATTACAATTTTCAACCTCTTCGGGCTGAGGCTGCAAAGTAAACTTCAAGGGATTATCATCATGATCAAATAATCTCTCCAAAGGAATTAGACCTTTAGGGATTTGATTAATTTTCAGTACCAACATGCGATGATTAGCGATCTTATCTTGTAACTTATGATGATCCTCATCAACTTGCATTATCCAAGCAGGGTCGTTTTTATTTTCCTGATCAATATGCGTTTCGGAAAATTTGTCCATCATTTCTAGGAATTGTCTGATTTGTTCATCATCTTCGAAGACTAACCAATGTTGTATATTGTTTGGTATTGAGGGTCTGTGCCTCATTTCTATGTGATACTTCAGTTTGAGAATAGTAGGAGGTACAAACGTTGCAGCTGCTTTGGCCAATGAATCTATCTGTTGATTTTCTGTTCTGGGGATGTGACAAATATTAAATGATGAGAATTTTTTTTCAATAAGATCCCAGGCACAATTTCTGTAAGATGTTAAACTCGGGTGTTTATCCTGATACTGCTGTTTTATCTGCTTTATAATTAATTTTGCATCTCCATAAACTACCAAGTTTTCAATCTTCAACTTTCTAGCAGCCTCTAATCCTAAAATTAGGGCTTCGTATTCACATACATTATTGGTTAATCGATGTCCCATTGTAATCTGTAAGAGAAAGGGATAATAAACTCGTCTCTGGGTGTCACAAACGACACTCCAACTCCTGCTCCTTCACAAGACGAAGTACCATCGAAATGCATTTTCCAAACTCCAGTACTATTTACATTTTTATTCGTCTTTTTTCTTTTTTCTTTTTCTGTACAATTTTCTTCTATACATTCATCTAAATCATCATCGATCAATAATATACAGTTTCCTAAATCCTGATCTGCGACATAAACATGATAATTATTTGGATTCAACTGATCATTTACTGTATATGTCAACCTTGTTTCTCTGTACAGGCAGATACACTGTCCGTCAAAGATCTGGATTGTAGCGTATGTCATGTCGAGCTGAAGGGATCTTCCGAGTTTGGCGCCCCAAGACCTGGACAACAACATGTCGTACTTTGGAGGGATATCAACAACAACCACACCCATTAGAACACTTTTTACCGAAATCTGTGCAATATTAACCACTAAATCTTTAATCATACCCATATATTTAACTTTTCTCGAATCAAAAGAATACAGATCCCCGTATGGTCTGGTGATTTCGAGACCAAGTCTATCCATAATAGCTTTGGGCATCACATTGTGGGAGGCTCCAGAATCCAACATGCAGTTATGAAACAAATGATCATGCACAGTCAACGTAATGTAGAAAGGAGCGATATAATCTTTGGCATTTTCAAAATGCGGACCAAACATTATAGTTGGTTTATCATCTTCTAAATTTATAACATCCGCATGAATTTCGACATCAGAAAAATTTATCATTTTGACAATCTCCTTTCTGTTAATGTTTAAGCTATTATTATAGTTCTTTGCATTTCAATAGATAACAACAACATAAGACAAGATCACTGAGAAATACACAATCACAAGAGACACAACATTTATCCTGGGAAACCCTCTAGGGGAAGAAAACCCAACAAAACTTCCTTATTATAGATAGCCAATACAATGCCAAGAGATGACTTAAGCTACTACATAAGATCCTCTCCCAAAGATGCGCCACTCTCTCTCTTTCTCCAACTGCAGCTCCGAAACTTGTCTCTCAATGAGCAAGTAAGTTGTGTGTCTAAGTGAGGTGCTAACGTCCTTATTTATACAAATCTGGCACATGTGAAGTGTCTCTTTACTGGCAAGGCCGACTTCTCAAACTTGATGGTTATAACCACCTTTATTATATTTCGGGGTCTCTTGATATATATATATATTTTCTAAGGTCACGACCAAGCCAGACACCAAACTGGTGTATGAGACCCCCTTGTTTGTGGGACAAGGGACCCCCTTCCACCCAACGATTTGACCGGTAAAGTCTATGGAGGTATACATACCCTACCCCGCTCTGGATTTGAATTTGTGACCTCTTAGGAGGAAACACATGTTCTTAACCATTAGGCTCACTTAGGTTATATTCTGGGGCCGACTTCTTCTTTTGCCTTTTACAATTACATTATGACCAATCCACAAAAGAGGATTTGGTCCTTATACAATAGCTGACATGATCAATCCACAATGGGGATTGATCCAATGAATAACATATCAAATAATAATAAGTATACACTTTGCAGTTACATTATTTCAACACTCCCCCTTAACAAGAAGGGTATTCTTCAACAACATCATGCGAGAGAGAGAAGACAACATCATCAACAACATCAAGTGGGTGAGAGGACAACATCATCAATATCATTTTGGAACACTGACTGGCGTATCTATAAATCATCGAAATTTTTCTTCATCGACAACATCGCCATTCTCAAAGGAATTCAATCATCATCTGCATCAATATGTATTAGTATAAAACTAATATATCATCATCATCATAGCACGAGGCTGGCTCATTAGGACTGGCTTTACGTTACAACTGTCAAGCTGGAAGCTAAGTACTCGTCTTGCTTTACGTTGCAACAATCAAGCTGGAAGAAAGATACTAGACTAGCTTTACGTCATAGCTTCTCAAGCTGGAAGCACAGTACTAGTCTAATCTCAACATCTTGCTTTACGTCACAACACTTAAGCTGGAAGTAAGATACTAGACTGACTTTACGTCACAGCTGTCAAGCTGGAAGCACTGTACTAGTCTCATCATATCGTCTTGCTTTACGTCACAACCATCAGGTTGGAAGCAAGATACTAGACCGGCTTTACGTCACAATTGTCAAGTCGGAAGCACAGTACCAGTCTCATCTCATCGTCTTGCTTTACGTCACAACAATAAAGCTGGAAGCAAGATACTCATCCTACTTTACATCACAACAATCAATCTGGAAGCAGGATACTAGACTGACTTTACGTCACAATTGTCAAGATGGAAGCACAGTACTAGTCTCGGCACATCGTCTTTCTTTACGTCACAACCATCAGGTTGGAAGCAAGATACTAGACTGGCTTTACGTCACAGTTGTCAAGCCGAAAGCACAGTTCTAGTCTCATCACAACAACTACTCCCCCTTTCGAAGAAGGTCTTTTCAGACTATACCAAGCTTATCTCGAAAGTGCTCAAACTTTACACGAGATAGAGGCTTGGTCAACACATCAACAATCTGTTCATCCGTGTTAATGTACTGGAGCTTTAAGGCTCCTCTCTGCACCATGTCACGGATGTAATGATACCAGATCTCTATGTGCTTCGACCTATCATGGAATATAGGATTCTCTGTCATCTTTATGCAACTCTGGTTGTCACATAGGATCGTGGTTGTTTCCATCTCTAGGTCAAATAGGCTGGTCAACAACTTTCAAAGCCATATAGCTTCGCAGCTGGCAGAACATGCAACAATGTATTCTGCTTTCGCTGTGTTGAGAGTAATGTTGGATTGCTTCCTACTCTGCCACGAGATCATGGTTGATCCCAAACTGAAACAACATCCTGAAGTGCTTTTCCTGTCAGAAACACTTCCTGCCCAATCTGCATCAGTATATCCACTCAATGTGAAGTCATGATCTCCATCATAGCTGAGACCACAATCTATTGTACCCTTAAGGTACCTCATCACATGTTTTGCAGCCACTAGGTGAACATGTCTGGGTTCTACCAGAAACTGACTCAAGGTGTTCACAACAAAACAAATGTCTGGTCTGGTGTTCGTCAGGTACATCATCGATCCAATAATCTGTCTGTACAACGTGACGTCAATCAATTCTGACGAGTGTCGACCAGCGGCTTCAGCTTTGCTTCCATGGGTGTATTCACGGACTTGCGTTCCAACATGTCGAATCTCTTCAGGATTTCGACTGCATACTTCCCTTGATTACAGAAGATCCTCTCTGGACTCTACCATACCTCAAGACCTAAGAAATAATGCATTAGGCCAAGGTCTTTCATTTCAAATTCTGAGGCAAGTCTCTTCTTACATTCAGTGATGAGATTTTCTTCTCTGGTTAAGAATAAGTCATCCACATATAACAGTAATATTACTGGCTCATCGTTCATAACCTTGAAGCAGAGGTTAGGATATGCTTTACTCTTGGTAAAGTCCAAGCTCGTAAGGAAATTGTCTATCCGGCCATACCAAGCTCTAGGAGCTTGCTTCAATCCGTATAAGGCTTTCTTCAATTTGCAGACATGAGACTTCCTGTCTTCAACTTCAAATTCTTGAGGTTGCTCTATATACACTTCCTCTTCGATGACACTGTTTAGGAAAGTTGTCTTTACGTCCATCTGGTGCAGCTTCCACTTCATCTTAGCTGCAAGGGCTATGATTGTTCTGAACGAAGTGTATCTGGCTACAAGAGCGAATGTCTCTTCATAGTCAATGCCTTATTTTTGAGAAAAGCCATGAGCTACAAATCTTTTTTTATATTTCTCAATACTTCCATCAACAACATGTTTTATTTTGAAGAACCATTTGGAGGATACCACATCTTTACTCTTTGGTCTAGGAACTATTTCCCATACTCCGTTCTTTATTATGGATTGGTATTCCTTTGTCATGGCATCTACCCATTCTTTTCTCTGAATGGCTTCTTCAAAGCAGCTAGGCTCCTCCTCTAGAAGATCACACATCAAATCCGTATAACTGGAGAATGGATTTGGTCTTTTCACCTGTCTCGTAGTTCCTTCGAGAACACCATACTTCTCTCCATCTTGAATAAGCTTTCTAGCCCAAGCTAGCTTCCTTTTATGAGAGATTGTCATCTGAGGAGGTTCTTGAAACTCTACTACGTCATGATCTTCTAGAATTTCCTCATCAGGGGAAGTTACGACTTCCCTCACTGGTTTAGCAGCTCTGGGAACCTCCCTCACTGATTCTGCAACTCTGGGGATTACGGGTTCCTCTTCATATACCTGTTCAAGTTGACATTTTCTCGATTTTTTGAGCGCTGCATCTTCATCAAAGGTCACATCCCTACTAATCTCAATGTGGTAGTGACTTGGTATATAGATCCTGAAGGCCTTGGAGACTTCACAGTATCCCACAAATATTCTCTTCTTTCTTGAGGGTTCCAACTTGTTTCTTTTCTCTTTCAGTATATGTATAAGCACTGGGCAGACAAATATTTTGAGATGGCTTACCTCTGGCTTCTTTCCAGTGAACATCTCTTCTAGGGTCTTGAACCCAAGTGCACTATGGGACAATCGGTTTTGCACATATACAACTGTCATTGTTACTTTTGCCCATAAGCACATAAGAAGATCTTGATCATGGATCATAGTCTTCACTGCTTCCATTATTGTTCTGTTCTTTCGTTCAACTACACCATTTTGTTGGAGATTATAGGGAGTAGTGAGTTCCCTCTTGATCCTAACATCTTTGCAGAAGTTCACAAACTCTTTTGAGGTATATTCTCCTCCATTATCTGACCTGAGTGTCTTAATCTTTCTTTCAGAAAGATTCTCTATCAATGCTTTGAATTCCTTGAACTTGCTGAACACTTCATTTTTAGATTTCAAAAAATATACCCAGGTCTTACGAGAATAATCATCAATAAATGATACATAATATACATACCCACTAATGGCATTGGGCCACACACATCTGAATGAATGAGTTCTAGGACTCCTTCTGCTTTGCTGTCTCTCTTCGAAAAAGGGTTCTTGATGTTCTTCCCTTGTGCACATTCATTGCATACGCCTTCATGGTCAACCTTGAGTTCTGGTAAACCTGTGGCCGCTTTGCATATGTATGGTAGCACCTTGTAGTTAATGTGAGCTAGTCTTCTATGCCAAAGTTCACATGGATTCTCAATGGCATGGGTCATGGCAGCTTCTGAGTGACCCTTTAGCTTATACAAGCCACCTTCTTCTTTTCCAATGATCATTGCTTCATTTATGGTCTCTCCTTTAGCATGTTGCCTTCTGCAACCTTCACTATAGCTTCCTCAGGGTTATTACCTGTGACCTGGAGCAAGGTCAACAAAATATAAAGCAATAGCACGAACAATCATCACGGTAGCTCCTTTAGAGTTATCACTTGTAATTTATCTGAAGCAAAGATTAAAGGTAAGGAATACAATACGAAATGAGGTCAACACTCTCATAGTGTTGTGATCAAACATTCTTCCATGGCAACTTGGAACTAACACACGAGGTTTCTCCTAGAGGAGGTGTTAGTTGTATCAGGCAAAGCATTTTCTTCTATATGCTCACATGCTATCAAGTATAATACTTTACAAAGACTGCTATTTCAACTATAGTCATCAACTTGTCATGTGTACCTTTGAATCTTATCAACTTGATTAATCAAACCTGGAGCCTTGTCCTCAGGAATGAGTGCTTGCTTTTCTTCCGACTCTTCTTCACTCAAGATGATGAGTGCTTTCTTCAACTCGTCTTCTGTACTAAGACAATGCGCTATCTCGACAGAAGGTTGGGTTAGAGGATAAGTTCTATGATCTCAACTTTTAATCCATCTAATACCTTGACTCAGAAAAGGTTAGAATGATGCAACATTGATCAATATAACAAATGGATGCATATCAAAATAATCACACCTGGGTTGCATCATTCCTCTAAATGTGTTGGATCTTGAGATCCTTTTGGATCTATGGCAAGAGATCCCTTCTCCTGCAAATACATTTTAAAGTTTAACCATTTAAACATATGTGAGTACATACCTCTGATAGCATTTGTAGGTGGTGGCACCATCTGGAAGCAACGATAATCATTACCAACTCTTTAAAAACTTCAAGGGTGACTGCAACTGGTAGTACGGTTGCAACTGCAACTGCAACTTAGGGTTTTATGAGGAAACCCTAATTTTTCAAACTTCAAATTTTGAAATTCTGATCCAGGGGATAGATGCGCTTAGCTGAGGCGAGTAAGCTGGTGCAGTCAGATTTATGAAAATCCAACTTTTACCCCCTCAAACTTGATCTGCAGATTTCTGGACTGGTGCTTCTGGTTTTTTGGTACTTCTGGTACTTTGGTACTTCTGGTACTCTGGTTTTCTGGTACTTTGTGAAACTAAGGTTTCACTTTTCAGGAGATCCAACCACTGAAAATGTGCGCTGAAGGTGCCAAAATGATCCTTGGGGGAGGGCGCACTTTTCTAGATGGTTTTAGGGCTGAAACACTTCACCAACAAAAAGCCCTAATTTGCATGTACGACAACAATGACGTCTTTTATTTTTACTTTTCTCTTGTAAAAGATGCTCTCTTTAGCTTGGCTCTGATACCATGTTAATGTTTAAGCTATTATTATAGTTCTTTGCATTTCAATATATAACAACAACATAAGACAAGATCACTGAAAAATACACAATCACAAGAGACAACATTTATCCTGGGAAACCCTCTAGGGGAAGAAAACCCAACAAAACTTCCTTATTATAGATAGCCAATACAATGCCAAGAGATAACTTAAGCTAATACATAATATCCTCTCCCAAAGATGCGCCACTCTCTCTCCTTCTTCTCTAACTACAGCTCCGAAACTTGTCTCTCAGTGAGCAAGTAAGTTGTGTGTTTAAGTGAGGCGCTAGCCTCCTTATTTATACAAATCTGGCACATGTGAAGTGTCTCTTCACTGGCAGGGCCGACTTCTCAAACTGGGTGGTTATAACTGTTAGGACCCTACAATGTACCTTTTTGCTCACACCTTTTGCTACCATTAAACCATTTTTCCACTCATATTTAAACTTATATTATCACCTTACCCTATCTTTCCAAAGGTATATAACGTCTCTTCTCTTTACTATATGTTTAATCTGTTTTGCATATAATTTTACATTACTCTCGTACTTAACCGTTGATTAGAAATGTATAAGTGCTGAAACAGTTCGAACTGCAGATTAGCATTGAGGCCTGTTGCTGAAACAGTTTAAGCACGCAAACCCTGTGGACTACGATGCTAAAATAACAACTCACAAGAAGAAGCTGTTACACTCTTTGTGGTCTACGATGCTGAAACAACAACTCACACAG
>ML778681.1:441233-460200 GCA_009831015.1 Picea engelmannii
TATAGTGTGTGATTACCTTTGAAATAAACAGACTTCCCTGGGTTAACAATTTATGTAGCACTTGATTGTTTAGTTAAATAAGCAATTATAGTGACCAACAATAACCACCTTTATTATATTTCGGGGCCTCTTGATATAGTTTGGGGCCGACTTCTTCTTTTTCCTTTTACAATTACATTATGACCAATCCACAAAAGGGGATTTGGTCTTTATACAATAGCCGACATGATCAATCCACAATGGGGATTGATCCAATGAATAATATATCAAATAATAATAAGAATACACTTTGCAATCACATTATTTCAACACTTTCTATATGTAGGGTTTTTTGCCAATTCAACCAGAGGCACATGGATCTTTATTTTATTAATATCATTTTCTAATATGGAACTTCCTGTTGCCTTTTCAGCTTCTCTAGTCTGGGCTTCTATCTCCCTTTTTTCTGATTTATTAGTTTGTGTTTCTTTCGTCTCAACTGTTTTTGTTTCGGCAGTCTATGTTTCAGCTGCTCTTGTTTTAGCATTCTATGTTTCAGCTGCTCTTGTTTTAGCATTCTATGTTTCAGCTTCTTTTGCTTTGGCAGTCTGTATTTCAGCTGCTTTTGTTTTGGCAGTCTGTGTTTCAGTTGCTGGTTGAGATGCTTCATTCTCTTTATTTCTCGACAATATTTTCTTCGGTTGGGCAGTTGCGATATTTCTATCTCTGGGCCTAAAATTATACTTTTGTTGAAGCTCGACCATTATATTGTCAATGATTCCTTGATAAGCAGAATCTTTTGTTATATTTATGCTATCATCATTATTAGACCAGTATTCTGCGTTTAAAGACCTTTCATAATCTTGCCTCGTCAAATAAGGTTCTTGACAATCATTGCCAAGATTATTTATATCTTCTTCTAACTCCTCAAAGTTTTGCATGTCATCTCCTCCTATAAAATTTTCGTTTTTAAAAGGGGTTTGGATATTTTGATCTTCATTTTTGATTTGTCTTTGTTGTATTTGAGGGTTAGGATTCCTTCTGAAATATTTTCTAACGAACTGCTCCATTTTAGATTGATCCAGTTCTATTTTCGAGATTTTATTAGATAATTCATTGATTATTTTTGCCATGTCATCCATTTTGTCTTCCGCAGACCTCCCAAATCTAGAAGGTCCTGCTTGTTCTCTAAATCTTCTGGTTTCTTTATTTCCAGTTTTGATTTTAGCTTTTAACTTTCCCGATGTCATCATATTTGACTCTATTTCTATAGCATCGTCTTGCATTCTTATGAGGTCGACAAATCTCCTTTCCCTCAACAGTAAGGCAAAGTCGGGCTCAAAAGCCCTTGCGAAAGTTATCTTTGTTGCAGGTTGTGAAGGTTTAACCTCAACTGGAATTTGGTTATATAGTTTATTAAATTTCCGAGTGAATTCGAGAACTGTTTCTGAATTTTTCTTTCTCAAAGCTCCAAACTCGGTTAAATAATAAAGGTGATATTTCCTCTCTCCCCATTGTCTGAGAAATGCATTTTCTAATTCGTCGTATGTTCTTATAGAACCTGCTGGTAGCCCTCGGAACCAGGTTCTCACCTGTCCTTCGAAAGTTTGAACTAGGAGTCTTGAATAAACATCCTCGTGCTCAAGGCCAAGGATATCAACAAATTGATCGAAAAAATTTATGTGTTCAGTGGCCATTAAGTCTCCCTCTCCTGTGAACTTCGATAGGTTTTTCATATAGTTTTTGGGTAGATCATGGAGGGGAACTGGGAGGACTAAAGGAGCATACTTAGCATCTACTTTAGCAAAAATTCGATGAGGTGGTCCTTGATCACCTCCTCCTCCTCCTCCAACACCCAACCCTCTTCCACCTCCGCCACCTCCGGCACCACCTCCTTCGACAACAACCATTGATAATCTAAGGGATGGAACTTGGAGATTATAGAGAGGATTTTCAAAGATGTGTAGTGGTCTTCCATATACTTCAGGATGAAGGGAAAGGGATTCTGAGAACTAGTAGTCAGGAGATAGAAAATTGAAAAAGGGGGGAAAAGAGAGATGTGGAATAGGTTCTTCGGACTTGCATGATATATAAACGGGAGATCCAATAGGATTCAAATTAGAGTGTACGACATGTTCTTCGAAACTTCGAGAAGCTGGAAATTTTATTTCGAGGACTGATGGAATATCAATCAAAGCAGGCATCGAGATGGGTCTTTTTCCTTTTTTAGCAAAGAAGGCAATTGAATCGGTTTCGATCTTTATCTCGGGTAAAACCAAATCGAGGTTTATGATTTTGGCTTCAACTCTATCATGCGATGTTTCTCCGAAATAGATTTGGGTGGAAACTTCTTGCGGAGTTAACTGTTTAGAAGGAACCTTAGTATTAAATTGTGTGGGTTTGGGTTGATAAACCTTACTTGTAGAAGTAGTGTTCTGCTTAAGGTATCCCCTTGGTTTTAAAATTTTTTCAGGGTCGGATACGAGTGTGGTTTGTTTATCATCGGATTTTTTCTGGCATTCCTTCGACTAGATACCAGTTTATTTGTGGTGGAGTCGCCAAGTGAAAATTAAAATTAGCCTTAATACTGTATTCTATCTTTGTTCACTATCAAAGAAAGAAACTTACCATGTTGTTCTCCCAGGGAAAAATGACTTCGTCTCTCCATCCCCGACAACAACGCCAAAAAGATGTTGTTCCTGAGATTAAACTTGAGGCTCAAAGAATAATGTGAGGCATCATGAATTAAGGAAAGTTGGTTTTAAAGGTTTTTTTTCTTCCGTTAGTTGTATGAGAGTTAAATCCTCAAATGGAATTAATATCTGAATAGAACATAGGCCGTATTTTGTCGTCTAAGTCAATTTATCAAATTGAAAGAGGAGAAGAAAATTACAAAACTATTAAACAAACTAAGGCATCAATGACATAAGAGTCTTACCTTGTTCATAGTAGAAAGAAATGTAGAATGCACTCCTGACAGAATATAATATGTAGTAATCCAAATAACGGGCAAGTCTTGTATTTGTTGATAGCAACTATAGAGGAAAAACTTTAGTATTATATCACCTCTGGTCTGTTCTGAAACGGACAACCTGGAAGCCCTAGCTACTCCTTCTTTTGCTGACGACACAACTGCTTCTTGGAAGGTAATCCGGGCATAAATAAATTCTCTCTCTCTCTTAAACAAATGTTATTTAATGCTTGATCTATCACCCGAAAATGATCTTGGATAGTTTCAACCTTAGTGAGAAGGCTTTGTTGTGCTGCTTCTAATTCCTTTTGCACTTCCAATGCCTGAGCTTGGAACATTGTTATATCTACAATCATGTTTTCGATAGAGCTTACTTTGGCTTGTAGTTTCCTTACCAACTCATCCTTCTAGGTGGCCCGTCCCTGGCTCGCCCATATAGTCCTGTGCATCTCCTTGAGGTTGGATTTGAGCTACTGGATTTCCTTTTTGTCACTGGCTCTAATCTGCTCGAAGCCCTTGTTGACCTCACTCCGAACATTCTTTTCTACAGTCTTCATTTGATTATGCAATTGGCTTATTTGCAGATCTTTCTGCTTCAGTCGTTCTTTTAAATTTTCGACTGAAAATTGGTTAGCTGTTGCAAAAGCCCCCAGTGAGCCTGCTACTTCTTCAACAAAGTCTACCTCCTCCAAGACTTCTCCATCAATTAGCACCCTGTGTCTTTTGACAACTGAACCTTCCTTTAGGTGCATTTCTCTCTTCACCACAACTTTCCTTTTCTTGTTGAAAAAGAAATTGGAAGTGCAGATCTTTCTGCTTCAGTCGTTCTTTTAAATTTTCGACTGAAAACTAGTTAGCTGTTGCAAAATCCCCCAATGAGCCTGCTACTTCTTCAACAAAGTCTACCTCCTCCAAGGATTCTCCATCAATTAGCACCCCGTGTCTTTTGACAGTTGAACCTTCCTTTAGGTGCATTTCTCTCTTCACCACAACTTTCCTTTTCTTGCTGAAAAAGAAATTGGAAGGAGGCAACTCTTCAACCGAAATGGGTGTGAGGTCCTCTATGAATATTACCTCTGCATTTGGATTCCCTCCGGTGAATTGTAAAAGTGTGATGAACCGGATGGGGCTGTCGATTTCGGTGGATGATTGTTTATCGATCGCATTTGTAGTTGATTTATCCGGTGAAAACGGTGGTCCTTCTTCTCCCTCCTTTGTCAGTGTCTCTGCTTGATCTTTGGCTTGGCACCTAATACATTTGTCTATAGGATATCTTCTTTCTGGGTTGACACCTCAGTATTCTCCAAGATTTCTCGGTTTTCTTGTCCGCTGGAGCTTACTGCTTCTAAGCTTCGGGTCTCTATTTGCTGTGCAGAGGTAGACGTTGGGGTCCCTCCTTGTAACACTTTAGGGAGGCTACTTCTTCGATGCCTCTGGAAGTCGTAAAACACAATCATTTTATCGGGTGACAGAGCCCGAACTTGAATCAAGACCTCTGGATAGGATCTCGCTCCTCAGTAAATCTCGTCTTGAGGGGAATATTCGTGTTCATACCTTTTCAAATTGCAGCTGGCCATGTGGTTACCCATGACCTTCTGCGGGTCATGCTTTTTGAATTCAATGCTGACTAACTTGATTTCTTCCAAGGCCGCGACCTCTACTTTAGAGTGATGGAAATCTAGTAGGGAAAATGTACCAATCTGTAGGGGAAAAGAGGGTCATACCTTTTTCTGTACTGCTTTGAGCTCCTTACTAATCTTGCCAAGCACAGTTTGCCGTGCGACTTCTCGGTACACTAGTCGGTCCGGTAAAAATTGCGGCAGGGCATATGGAGGAATTGAACAACCAAAAACCCTAATATAGGAGAAGTGTTCCTCGATATACCTGTCTGCTATTCTGCCCAGGTTAGTCACAATCTTGTTTGAAATTCTGGGAGGAGGATGGCCATATATGGTGGTGTGCATCGACACCACTACCCAGTTGCAGATCTCATAAATGAAGTCTTTTGCCTTTTCTTCCCAAAGCTTCGAATGATAAATATGTATGGGTTCGACACTATTTGGAGTCCAGCTCCAGTCCATCAGCGGGAAAGGCGTCATGAAATAGACGACGTCCATAATATAAGCCGACATGAAAAATTGGGTCGGTTTCCCTTTGGGTCTTAGTGACTGATATCTTGCAATCTCTTGAACCAAATTGTCCGACAATATCTTTGCCCAGTCAAAAGAGTATCCCTCTACTACTGAGTGCATAATAGGTACCCATGGTAGAAAGAAATGGGCTGTGTTTTCCATCCTGTAGAGCCTACACATCATCATTGCTATGTACATTATCTAAGGTTCTAGTGCGACAACTGGGTATATACCATGGGAATCGACTCTGAACTTTTTGGGGCGAGAATACCACTCTTTAATTAAATCAGAAAGGTTTTTTCCTACTGGTCGCATTCCTTCTTGTTGAATTCTACTACGAAATTTGCATTGTAAACGAAATTGGATACCGGAGGCAATTTGTACATCACCTACAGATGTTCCGGTCTGAAAGACCCAATTGCGACCTTTTGTGAATCGAAAATAGTTCTGGTTGGGATATCTACGTGGTCCAACGCCCAATCGACCATATCATTGTAGGGCAAGAGCCTAGGCCTTGTCGCTACCTTATGTATCTCTGGCTGAGCAACAATTTCGTATTTGGTAGATACATAGGTCCTTCTTCTCGTTGTCGCTTGAATCATCTGGGCAATTCACCAATTCATATTGTAAGATGTTGAATACTTGCGTCCAGGATTTGACGGTGTCTATGCTTTTGGACGAGGTGTCGTAAAGAGAATTTGTATTCTGGCTTGAACTCTCACCGGTTGCTTTAGTTTATTTTCGTGGAGGCATGCTATCAGGTCTCAGAGTTCTGTTATCTGTCACAAAGAATGCAAAAGACTGATTATTTCGCTAAACCAGCTCTGTGAAACGCGAATGTAATTCAAAAATCAGAAAATCTTCTTTGCCTTAAGCGCATCAATCTACGTATACCTTCACTAACAATGCATTTAATTCCTTTAGTAAAAAGATTTGGGTGATAAAGCAGGATTTCATTTGAAATCATTTCCATAGATCGACTATTAATGCTATTAATGGTAGATGTTTCGTGATCGGGAAAATCATAGATAAAATTTGAATTCATCCGTATTGCAAATCAACGTAGACTTAACATGAGATACGATTGCTTAATGTGTTAATAAATCAAGTTTATCCTGTTAATTAATCGTGTTTAACCTTAATCCATTTCAGGTTTTCGGAACTCGGGTTATCCCATACTAGTTCAAGCTATGATCTCTGAAACGCGAAGTCACGATTGATTAATTAATATTAATCATGCTTAACTTTTTAAATAATTGCGATTAACTTCAAGAGTTTCACGATTTCGCATATCAAGACTTTTGGTGGTCGCTTGTTGCAGGATCCCCGAATCGCGAAATCGCGATATAATTAATTAACATTAATTGTTTTTAATCCTTTAATTAACATATTTTTAAAGCTTAAGACAATTTCACAATTTTGTATATCGGGACTTTGGATTTCTTACATGTTGGATTGTTAGTATCGTGAAACCTCGAAACCCGACATTTCAAAGGTAGCCTTTAGTGATTTGACCTTTTAATGAGTGGGCGGCTCCATAACTTTTGAGGATTTCAGATCGTTGGATTCAACAGAAGACTTCATCAACAATGATATTCAAATGCACGTTTTTCCTTATTTAAACAAGAATGAAACTTATCTAAGTCTAAAGTTTAGAAAATATATATGTTCCAACAGGAGGAATGAAAAAAATACTCACTCAAACATTTTTGAATCTCACTAGGTTATGTGAGATATATGAGATTATCATCCTAGGTTTATAGCTTGTCAAAAATTTCAATCAAACCTCTAGAAATAGAACCTTGGATCTTATGCTATTATAAAAATATTCAAACTTTGTATCATTTTGTGAAATAAGTTAAAAATAAAATATAATTGAAAATGAATTTATAAAATATCTGAAATAAGTATATGCAAGAGAACATAAATATAAAAATCAACATATAACAAGTCTCATAAATGAGAAGAAATCAATAGATAACTTTATTGATATCAATCTGAGTTACAACCAAGTTTATCTTTTCAAACCCTTAAGAGGGTTTGGATTAGAATTAGACTTGAAAGTCTAAGATGTTATTTGACTAATACTTAGACAACTGGTGTCACAAAGAAGAAGATTAGAACTAAAAACTGTACTGAATCAATCCAGGTTACAAGTCCATCATAGTCTTGACTCTACGAAACTAACATTAATCAATATTGAAATAAATTTAGAGCTTCCAATTAAGACTAAATAGATTTTCAAGAAGAATGAATGACCTTTGGAGCATGTCAATAATCAATACTTCCTAGTCCTTTCTTCACCACCTTTAGAATAACCTTGATATCAACAAGATAACTTAGCTCTAAGAAAACTCAAAATGGAATGAATGAACAAAGATTCTCACTCGAGGCAAGAGTAAACCTTTCTCCATTTTGTCATGTACCGTCATTTGTTTTGCTCTCCTCCTTTTATAATATTCAAAAAGTAGTTGAGTGGTTCAACTACCTTTTTGCTTTAAAATTTAAATAACTTTAGTTAATAGAGGACAACTTTTATTTATAATAAAGGTAAATAAATAATAGGTGGGGTCCTACTAAGTCTTTGATCATTTATTTCCAACAATTCCCTTGTAACTCCAAAATTTAATTAAATACTGTGCATATACCAACATCATAAAATATAACGAAAAGTAAGCAATATAAACATGTCACATCATCAAACACTTGTATATCCCCCCAAAATATCATAATGACATGATATTAAAAGTTTTTAAAAATGATATCATGTGTATGTTGTCTAAAATATGTATCAAATGACAAAGTGAAAATGTTATCATACAAACTTAAATAAGTCAAAAATAATATTTTTTGTTTGATGTTGCTTCTCTTTGCTTACTTCCTTTAGAGAGAGTAGCCTTGTGCTTAAATAAGTCTTCATCAACATACTTTTTTCTTCGAATTTCTTAATCTCACAGTGCATATCAATGAAAACATTTTTTCTCTCATTACTTTGTGCTTAGGATGAAGGTTGTTTTGTTTGTATGGATGATGATTCAGATGACTCATAGCTTGGGGTAATTTTTCTTTGTCCAATTGAGGTTCAATGGGAAACACTTTGTAGTTTCTAGGGACTTGAATTGACTGGGCCATAGAAACAACATATGCAACATGAGACATAAAATGCAGAGGAGGTGGTGGTGGAATGGGTTATCAGGCCAACGAGCTATGTCATAAGGAGGATTTGCAAGAATATTTTCCCAACCATCATTGGATGGCTGCATAGGAGGTTTGGGGAAATTCACAATACTCAGATGTGGTGGTAGAGGAGGATTTGGAGGAGCTTGGGGTAGTGGCAAGACATAATGTCCATAAAGGTTCAGGTAATCGATTTGCACTAGTTGATTGAACTCTTCAGAGTCAACATCAAAATGTATTGAGAATTTCATCTTCTTGTTTCTTCCTTGCTCTGCCCAAAAACATTGGCCAATCTTCCTCTTCGGCCCCTGTTACCTCTGTTTCTATTGCAGTTACTTCCCAAACTAAAAAATCTCATCTATATGCATCATCATTCAAATTAGTAAAAATACAAGACACAATATACCAAACATCTAATACAATTTTTCTTGAAATGACTTAACTACGACTCTTCAAAAGACAAAATAATTCAAGCATGCAAGGGAATAATGAGTGAGAATGAAGGAAAACAGGGAATCACATTTGATAGGCATCCCTCGAGTCTTTACTTGTTGTTTCAGACATCTGAACTGTACATTCCTTTACAAAATTTCTTCATATGAACAATCATTTATTTATTTGAACATGTGAAATGAGTGAAAAATGAAACAATAAATGACAGGGTAACAATGACAAGAGAGATGTAATTAGAAAAAAAATGTTATGAGATGACACAAATGCATGAAAAATTCATGTTCATCATCTATAAATAGTAAACTATATCTCTCTACAATCTGTGTAAAGTTCCTTTCAAAACGTTCATAAACCATTTTCTAAAACATTCATGAATGCCCAGATTATTCCCTTTGTTTACACTATACTTCCAAACTACAAAATTATATGTGTTTACAACATCCAAATCAAGTGATAAACTACCAAAACATATTCTTTTCCCAGAAAATAGATTTAATTCCATATGTGGGTCTTTTATCATATATCAATCTAACATACCATCCTCAAAGGATTTCTTAATTAATTACATAAACATGGGGAAAATATCATGAAATTAAAGTGAAAAGTGATTTGGAGAAAATGACAATAATGTTTGGAAAGTGACAAATCATGTGGGGAAAATGCCTTATTTGTGTAAACGATAAACTATTCATTTTCGATCCTTTGCCACATATGTATTTTCCTTTTTCACTTTAATAACTCATATCTTGCATAAAACTTTAACTTTATAAGTTACTTGAACATCTAGTTGTCAATGATTTCAACTAACAATTACTTCTTTTTATAGTCGAACCCAGTTCATAATATCATGTATATTCGGGACTGTGCAACGCTGATATGAAATCAAATTTAGGATAACATGATCCACATTATAACCATAAGGAGACATAATGAGAGTGGTCTTAAATATTAATAATGATCAGAATATGAGTTGATTGAGGAAATAACTTAAATATTTACCATATTAAAATGACTTAAATATCAACCATAATAAATATTTACCATAATAAAATGGGTTCAACTTAATTCATTTCTAGAGCCACTGCTAACAAATCTTCGGGAAAATGGAAAGTGAAAATATGAATTGGGAGAAGGATGGATTCTATAGAGGGAAGAAACAAAACAATTTTATTTTGCAGATAAAGACCCTCATACAACATCTAAAAATTCCTTTTTCATGAGAGACAATAGGGAAAATAAACCTATACACTCATAACCAGTGAAATTCAGAGCCATTACTACCTCATTTAATTCACAAAACACATGTATAAAATGCTTCATAGACTGACAAAGACATACCTGATCCAAAAGTACTTATATACGAATAATGGACGCTGAAATGGTTGCTACAACCAATAGGAGGGAGGGTTTCCAAGGCCGAGCTTAAGCTCTTCTTCCACAGAACAAACTCAAACAAAATGACCAAAACCCCAAGCAACATGAGGTGGCATACTGCGGGATTGTGGGAGTTAATGCCCACATCCTTTCCATTCAATGCATGGCCATCCTACCACATCAACATTCAATACTCATACCATATACACATGCCAACTCAATGCATTGTATCAATGTTAAAACAAATGAGATCATATAAATTTTGAACTATGGCATATGTTGATATGCCATAGCGCATGACATATAAACATATACCATGCGCTATGCCAACTTCAAGCCTCATACAATTTTCCAATAAATGTTACCTCCAACATATCACTTCATGTTTGTACCTTATGATATCCATGTTTTCATGCATACCCAAGTCCAATGGGTTAGGTCATATAAACTTTGACCTTTGTGCAACATATGAACATATCATATGCATTAAAGAATGACTTTGTATATATGTCAAAACAACTAATATGTGTATGGTTTATCAAAATCAAACTTCACCTTGACATGTCTTAAATCCATTTACATATGATAAATGGCATATCCATATGTACATATCAAACTCAAAGCATATTATATAAACTAAATAAACTATTAAAAGTTTATATATCTCAATTCTATAAATTTAATATACTTTGAAGGTCATAGTATAGGAAAGAACTTTGATTTTCATTATGCATCTAGTCATAGGAGCACACCTACCATGTTCTTTGTAAATTTATGTGTCATGCTTAACATCAACATGGTTTTGAGAAGTGAACAGAGTTACCATAACTCGATTTTTTCACAAACTGCCATATATCATACTTAAATGCAAACAATCACTTTGCATCACCCAAACATGTGGATTGATAAACATCACAAGAACCTGGATCAGTATACCATTACTTTGAAGCATCATAACTGAAATGAAATCACAATTGATATGATGATATGCAAACATGTTGAGGGAAATGTTATGCCAGGAAATGTTTCTCCTAGGGGACTCCATCTATTATTATTCATAATAAATATATATAAGCTTTGCAATAATTTGTAGGCTTTTATAGAAGGTGATAAATTTTGAGTCAACATATGGTGACTCCACAAGGTAGTCTATTTTCAATAGATTAGAAATCAGAATCTCTGATTTCAATTTTGAATTTTGAAATTATACTAGTTCATTGATTTTCTTCTTTGGTCATGGTGCTTCCATAGGATTGTCATAATTTTTAAAAAATATATGCTCTTAGTAAAAACACTGATGGAGGGTAGAATAAGAAAGAAGAAGATGAGAAAGAGCCGTGATCATTAAATCACAACAAGGTAATCTGATTGGTTTGACAAATACTACACAAGTAGTTTTGCGGACAAAAAAATAACTCATTCATCTTTGCTATTTGTATTTTTTTAGTTTTCAAGATAAATTAATCAAAGTTTTGCAAACCAATGAAAAACAACGTAACTTCTTTTGACCGGTCAACAACTTTCGAAGCCATATAGCTTCGCAATTGGCAGAACATGGGGCAATGTATTCTTCTTCCGCTGTGATGAGAGCAATGCTGGATTGCTTCCTACTCTGCCACAAGATCATAGTTGATTCCAAACTGAAACAACATCCTGAATTGCTTTTCCTGTCAGAAACACTTCCTGCCCAATCTGCATCAGTATACCCACTCAGTGTGAAATCATGATCTCCATCATAGCTGAGACCACAATCTATTGTACCCTTAAGGTACCTCATCACATGTTTTGTAGCCACTAGGTGAACATGTATCGGTTCTACTAGAAACTGACTCAAGGTGTTCACAGCCAAACAAATGTCTAGTCTGGTGTTCGTCAGGTACATCAACGATCCAATAATCTGTCTGTACAGTGTGGCATCAATCAACTCTGACGAAGTGTCGACCAATAGCTTCAGCTTCGCTTCCATGGGTGTATTCATGGACTTGCACTCCAGCATGTTGAATCTCTTCAGGATTTCGACTGTATACTTCCCTTGGTTAAGGAAGATCCTCTCAGGACTCTGCCATACCTCAAGACCTAAGAAATAATGCATTAGGCCCAGGTATTTCATTTTCAAATTCTGAGGTAAGTCTCTTCTTACATTCAATGATGATATTTTCATCTCTAGTAAATAATAAGTCATCCACATATAGAAGTAATATTGCTGGCTCATCGTTCATGACCTTGAAGTAGAGGTTAGAGTTTTCTTTACTCTTGGTAAAGCCTAAGCTCGTCAAGAAACTATCTATATGGCCATACCAAGCTCTAGGAGCTTGCTTCAATCCATATAAGGATTTCTTCAATCTGCAGACATGAGACTTCCTGTCTTCAACCTCAAATCCTTGAGGTTGATCTATATACACTTCCTCTTCGATGACACCGTTTAGGAAGGCTGTCTTCACGTCCATCTGGTGCAACTTCCACTTCATCTTAGCTGCAAGAGCTATGATGGTTCCGATCAAAGTGTATCTAGCTAAAGGAGAGAATATCTCTTCATAGTCAATGCCTTCCTTTTGAGAAAAGCCATGAGCAACAAATATTGCTTTATACTTCTCAATACTTCCATCAACAACATGTTTTATTTTGAAGAGCCATTTGGAGGATATCACATCTTTACTCTTCAATCTCAGAACTATTTCCCATACTTCATTCTTCATTATGGATTGGTATTCCTTTGTCATGGCATATACCCATTATTTCCTCTGAATGGCTTCTTCAAAGCAGGTAGGCTCCTCCTCTAGAAGATCGCACATCAAAGTCGTATAACTCGAGAATGGCTTTGGTCTTTTCACCTGTCTCATGGTTCCTTCGGTAACACCATATTTCTCTCCATCTTGAATAATCTCTCTAGCCCATGCTGGCTTCCTTTTATGGAGGATCATCTTCTGAGGAGGTTCTTGAACTTCTATCATGTCATGATCTTCTAGTAATTCCTCACCAGGGGAAGTAACGATTTCCCTCACTGGTTCAGTAGCTCTGGGAACCTCCCTCACTAGTTCAACTATCCTTGGGATTATGAGTTCCTCTTCATATACTTCTTCAAGATGGAATCTTCTTGATTTCTTAAGCGCTGCATCTTCATCAAAAGTCACGTCCCTGTTGATCTCAATGTGACGGTGACTTGGTATATAGATTCTAAAGGCCTTGGAGACCTTACAGTATCCCACAAATATTCCCTTCTTTCCTGAAGGTTCCAACTTGTTTCTCTTCTCTTTCGATATATGAATAAATACTGGGAAACCAAATATTTTGAGATGGCTTACCTCTGGCTTCTTTCCGGTGAACATCTTTTCCGGGGTCTGGAGCCCAAGTGCACTATGGGATAATTGGTTCTGCACATATACAACTGCCATTGATGCTTCTGCCCATAAGAACATAGGAAGATCTTGATCATGGATCATAGTCTTCACAGCTTCCATTATCGTTCTGTCCTATCGTTCAGCTACACCGTTTTGTTGGTGATCCGTCAAGATTTTTCGAATGACTATGGTTGAGTTTAATTAGCATGCATTAATTGACCATTGGGAAACTTATCGAAAGAGCGAGAAAAAGAAAATGAATTATACAGCCATTAACATATTTGCAGATCTGAAAGCAATGAAAAGCAACAAACCATAATGCACAAGTTTGATAACGGAGTTTGGCAACTCTGCCTACGTCTCCGGGCCTTTTCTCTGTGAGAGAGGCTTCTCTATTTCTGTTCGAAATCTTAATAGTACATATTTTACAATGCCGATTGGCTTCCAGATTGATCTGGTCATGTTCGCCCAGATCTCTAGAATCTTTCACAACTTACGGCGTCTGAAACGGATGTCCCGAGCTCTCAGAAATCGTCCGACAACATCTCCTCCTCAACAGCTTCCCTGCCTCAAACTGGCTTAGACTTGGCTTTGCCTCAGCATCTCTGCTCTCCAAAACCATCCAAAAGCTCTTCAAAGGCTCTCAATTTGTCCCCTTGGCCTCAAAATGGCCTTGGTTAAATAGTGGGGAAGTTAGTTGTCCATCTCCAACTTCCTCCACAAATTTAGGCTCTAAAAATGGATTAATTACATTAAAAACCCAAAATATGGTTATAACCCACTCATAACTATATAATATAGTTATATAAAGGCGCCAACCCCTTTATCCACACGCGCACACCTTTTCGTGGTCACATGGGGAACCATGTGGCCAAGCGCCATGCGCTGGCCACCCCATTCGCTCCAGCACTGGTCGCATGGACTTTGCAAATGACCACGGGCTAAACACATAACTGTTTGTTAACCGTTTGCAAACCGGAACCGTTTACATAATTAAACTGCGGGTTAAATATTAAAACCGCGTGCATATTTGAAATGTGGTTATGTTAACACATAGAACCGCGGGTTTTTAAATATTCAAACCACCACGTGCCGTTTACATTCGCGCCTGGTCTCGTGGTATGGTCACATAATAACGCAATGAACCAAGGGTCGGGGCTAAGCCCCGGCCCCACCCCCCGCCCTTTTACACAACATGCAACGTTAAATACACCTTGCTCCGAAAGGGTAACAAGAACCTCTGCGTGGCTTGTTGGTCGGGCGCTATTTGCGAAGACTTTGACTTGACGGGAGATCACCGGTTCGAATCCGGTCTGGGACACAAAAAAAATTTTGATAACCAAAACAATTTGGACAAATACCGGGGTGCCACGTGGCAGCCCATGATTGGGCCACGTCACTTGCCGCGTCGTCTTCCGTACGTCTAGATCTGCCGCCACGTCAACTGCCACATCGACATCCGTACGTCCAGTCACCTGCCACGCGTCGTTTCCGTACGCTCTGTCATCATGACACGTCATCCTTTCGTACGCTCCGTCATCTACCATGTCACTCGAGCCACGTCATCCGCTGACGTCATCCATGCCACGTGTCACCCTTCCAGTGGTGACACGTGTCACCTTCGGATTGGCTCAACCGTGTGCCAAAAGTGTCAAATCTGCCTGACACATGTCACGCTCTGGAGCTGCCACGTCATCTGTATGGAACCTACCACGTGTCAGTGTACGGACCTGCCACATGTCCTATACGAACTGACACGTGTCCTGTACGGACTGTATGGATAGGTACAGTCAGCATCCCAAAATTTTGCTTGTTTGGCTTAACGGACAGAATGCGATATCTTCTTCATACTGACTCCGTTTGACATAAAAATTATACCACCAGAATCAGGAAGACGAGACGGGCACAATGGTGTTGGTTTCGTCGGATTCCGAGAACTTTCATTTTTGAGCATTTTTCATGCCCTGATAGGCTTTTGAATCCGATTTCGGATCAGTTGGGGATTATAGGGAGTAGTGAGTTCCCTCTTGATCCCAACATATTTGCAGAAGTTCACGAACTCTTTTGAGGTGTATTCTCCTCCATTATCTGACCTGAGTATCTTGATCTTTATTTCAGAAAGATTCTCTATCAAGGCTTTGAATTCCTTGAATTTGCTAAACACTTCATATTTAGATTTCAAGAGATACAACCAGGTCTTATGAGAATAATCATCAATAAATACTATACATACCCACTAATGGAGGACGATGGCATTGGGCCACACACATCTGAATGAATGAGTTCTAGGACTCCTTCTGCTTTTCTGTTTCTCTTTAGAAAAGGGTTCTTGATGTTCTTCCCTTGTGCACATCCATTGCATACGCCTTCATGGCAACCTTGAGTTCTGGTAAACCTGTGACCGCTTTGCATATGTATGGTAGCGTCTTGTAGTTAATGTGAGCTAAACTTCTATGCCAAAGTTCACATGATTTTTCAATGGCGTGGGTCATGGCAGCCTCTGAGTGACCCTTTAGTTTATACAAGCCATTTTCTTCACTTCCAATGACGATTGCTTCATTTAAGGTTTCTACATTAGCCCACATAAGAACTTCTCCATCTATGAAGGCAACTCTGAATCCTTTCTTTTCTAAATCTGAAATGGAGAGTAGGTTCTTGGTCAAACCTGGTACATATAGTACGTCCTTCATCTTCAATAAATTCCCCGAATTCAATTTGTGGTTTGATTCTCCCACTCCCTTGATGGCATATTGGTAATCGTCTCCAAGTGTCACTTTCTGAGAAAACTTCTTTTCTGAGATACAAGAAAGAATGTTTCTTTGTCCCGTCATGTGCTTGGATGCACCACTATCAATGAGCCAAGTGTCCTCTCCAGGTGTTACAAATCCTGAGAGGGTCGAGATTAAGACATGGTCTTTGATCTGCTCTCTTATCATCTTTGTGGGTGGCTCTTCATCTTCGACTACATGGGCATGGTGCCTCTTATGTTTTCTCTTGTATTCTTCTCATCTGGCTGGACAAAACTTCGCAACATGTCCCATCTTGTCACAATGATAGCATTGTATAGATGAGTAGTCTCTTTCCTTTCGTTGTCCCTTCTTCTGAAATCTCCTTGGATGAGATTCTTTATGATTGAATTTGTTTGACTGTTGAGGCTCTTTATGAGTCTCCTTTTAGAAGTAGGGTTTCTTCCTTCCTCCTTTGGTGTGAGTAGCTAGGGCTTGATCATCATCTCTTGCCAGTAGCGCTTCACGGTTAGCTACTCTTGTTTCTTCTTGGATGCATTCTTCCCATAGACTATCAAACTTCAGTTTCTCCGTTCTGGCACATATCGTTTGTATGAATGCATCCCAAGGTACTGTGAGACCATTTAGGGCTGTCATTATGAGTTCATCTTCGTCTATGGTATCTCCAATCGCTTCTAACTCTTCTTTGAATTCTGAGATTCTGGAGAAATATTCCTGAATTGTTTCTCCTATCTGCATCCTCGTATTCTTTAGTTGAGTTCTTAGATTCATCTTCCGGTTTATGTTCTTTCCTTCATACAGTCTATTCAAGGCATCAAAAATTTATTTCAGAGTCTTCTTAGATGACACATAAGGAATCAGGTGGTCTTTGATTGAATCTGCAATGATTCTTTTGGCTCTGATTGTGTCCTTTTGATACTCGGCTTTTTCTGCAGCATCGTCGGGTTTCGGTACTTCTTCTTTGACGAATCTTGCTAAGTCATTCTATTCAAGAATGAGGCTAATCCTATACTTCTAGGCACAAAATTTTTCCACTCCTTCTATCTTGTCAACAAGCTTAATGCTTGTAGACATCTTTTACCTGGAGCTAGGAAAATGACCAAAAAATGAAAGTGCTCAAAATCAAAATCTAAACTTACTAGGAGGTGCGCTTGGCTGAGGTGAGTAGCCTGGTGTGTTTGGATCTAAGAAAATCCAACTTTTTCTCCTCTAAACTTGATTTGTGGATTTCTAGACTGTTGCTTTTGGTTTTCTAGTACCTCTAGTACTCTGGTACTTCTGGTACTTCTGGTACACTGGTTTTCTGGTACTTTGTGAAACTAGGGTTTCACTTTCCGGGAGATCCAACCACTGAAAAGGTGCGTTGAGAGTGCCAAAGTAATCCTTGGGGGAGGGTGCACTTTTCTAGAAGGTTTTAGAGCTGAAAATATTCACCTTCAAAAAACCCTAATTTGCATGTACGACAACAGTGACGTTTTTCACTCTTGTGAAAGATGCTCTCTTCAGCTTGGCTCTGATACCATGTTAATGTTTAAGCTATTATTATAGTTCTTTGCATTTCAATAGATAAAAATAGCATAATACAAAATCATTGAGAAATACACAATCATAAGAGACACACCATTTATCCTGGGAAACCCTCTAGGGGAAGAAAACCCAACAAAACTTCCTTATTATAGATAGCCAATACAATGCCAAGAGATAACTCAAACTAAAACAAAATTTCCTCTCCCAAATATGCGCCACTCTCTCTCCTTCTTCTCTAACTGCAATTCCGAAACTTGTCTCTCAAATGAGCAAGTGAGTTGTGTGTCTAAGTGAGGCGCTAGCCTCCTTATTTATAAAAGACTGGCACGTGTGAAGTGTCTCTTCACTGGCAGGGCTGACTTCTCCAACTGGGTGGTTATAACCACCTTTAATATATTTCGGGGCCTCTTTAATATTTTCTGGGACTGACTTCTTATTATGCCTATTACAATTATCTTTTGACCAATCCACAAAAGGGGATTTGGTCCTTTATAATAATCAACATGATCAATCCACAATGGGGATTGATCCAATGAATAATATATCAAATAATAATAAGAATACACTTTGCAGTTACATTATTTTAACATATTATACCTCATAAATTCGTCGTTTTCTAATGTATAACCTTCAAACTTTGGTACCACCATGGTGTCTTGTCTGATATTTTCCTTAACCTCTTTATACCAGTCATCGTCGAACTATATAGTTAGAATCTTTTCTCAAATATTCGTCTGAAGAGGTATCACCGAGAATATGCATGGTCTCCGACTCAATGCATCTGCCACTCTGTTCATTGTTCCTTTTATGTAAGTAATCTCAAATCATATTCGCTAAGCAATTGTGACCAACACATTTGTTGCACATTCAAGTCACTCTGTGTAAAAATGTGCTGCAATCCACAATGGTATGTTTTTAGTTCAAATTTCCATCCAATCAAATTGTTAAGATCCAAAGACTGAATACAAAAGCACCACAACAGATATAGAAGAACAATATAGAAAAACACAACTTTATTATATCAAACCCTTGAGGTAGGGCAACACCATACAATGGATCCTATTATGGAAGAGATCCTCTCATGTTCACTTGCCTCTTCGAGGGGGCAACCTCCTAATGAGTTTCAGCTCCAAATACAATAATTCTCTTCATGTCTCATTACATTGCTTGAACCCCTTTATATAGTGCTACCATCACCTAAGAACATTTTAGAGGAGGAATCTTCTAGAAGTAGAACCTTCTAAGAAGTCCTCTTACATTTATTATATC
>ML778681.1:461547-501140 GCA_009831015.1 Picea engelmannii
CCGAAAAAAAAAAATCTGCAAAAATAAAAAATAGTTGCCCACAACTCCGGCCAAGGAAAGTGCTCTGATACCACTTGTTAAGATCCAAATATTGAATACAAAAGCACCACAACAGATATAGAAGAACAATATAGAAAAACACAACTTTATTATATCAAACCCTTGAGGTAGGACAACACTATACAATGGATCATATTATGGAAGGGATCCTCTCCTGTTCACGTGCCTCTTCGAGGGGGAAACCTCCTAATGAGCTTCAGCTCCAAATACAATAATTATCTTCATGTCTCATTACATTGCTTGAACCCCTTTATATAGTGCTACCATCACCTAAGAACATTCTAGAGGAGGAATCTTCTAGAAGTAGAACCTTCTAAGAAGTCCTCTTACATTTATTATATCTAACTACCATAGTGGGCTTTATTTAATAATATAGTGGACCTAGTCCACCTTACATTGAATGACCTCCACTATTATCACTATGGGCCCTTTGGGCCCCCCCACTACCTCTCTAGCTACCTTACACAAATAGTGTCTCCACACTCTTAATGCATACACAATGGCCAATAACTCCAAATCATGCATTGTGTAGTTATCCTCATGCTTTCTTAATTTCTTTGAGATGTAAATGATCACTCGACCGTCTTTCATCAAGACTCCACCTAAGCCTTCCTTGGATGTGTCTGTGCATACCAAGAGTTCCTTCTCCATCTCGGGGATTTTTAGTATTGGCGTTGTCGTCAATAGATCCTTGAGCCTTTAAAATGCCTCCACGCATTTCTTGGTCCACACAAACTTCTTTATTTTCTTCTGCAATTCCGTGATCGGATTTGCTATCTTTGAAAAACCTTTGACGAATTGTTGGTAATATCCCGCTAAACCCATAAAGATGCGTACTTCTGGTACGTTTGTCGGCGTGGGCCATTCCACAATAGCCTCTACCTTCACTGGATCCACAATGATGCCTTCGACGGAGATAACATGCCCTAAACAATGAATCCTCGATTGGAAAAAAGAGCATTTCGACAGTTTCCCATATAATTTGTTTTTCCGTAAACACCGTAGCACCAAGCGCAAATGTTTGTCATGTTCTTACGTCGTCTGAGAATATATCAGTATGTCATTAATGAATACTTGAACAAACTTGTCCAAGTACTCGCGGAACACTCCATTGATCAAACTCATGAATACCCCCGGGGCATTTTCCAGTCCAAATGGTAAAACTATAAACTCATAATGCCTGAACCTCGTCTTGAATGTGGTATTAGGAATATCTTCCTCTTCAATTTGAAACTGGTGATATCCTAATCTCAAGTTGATCTTTGAAAGCATTGTCGCGCCTTTCATTTGATCAAACGAATCATCTATTCTTGGCAACGGATAATGGTTCTTGATTGTCGCCTTGTTGAATTGACGGTAGTCAATGCAAAGTCTCCACAACCCATCCTTCTTCCTTATGAAAATAACAGGTGCACCCCAAGGTGACACACTTGGATGTATAAGTCCCAGGTCCAACAACTCCTTCAGTTGCATTTCCAACTCCTGTAACTCAGGCATTGACATCTGATAAGGCATTCTTGCTATAGTTTCAGTTCCATGTTTCAAGTTGATTGTAAACTCTAGCTCACTTTTGGGTGGAAAGCCTGGTAACTCTTCTGGAAATATGTTAGAAAATTCTCATACTACCGAAAGGTTTTCTAATCCTTCTGCCACACCCTCTTCGTTTAGTGCTAAGATTGTGTAAATCTTGCATCCTTTGTGCATGCTCTTTTCCAGTTGTAGGGAAGAAATTAACCTCAAGGACACTCCTAGGTTTCTTATTACGGTCACCCTTCTCTATCCCTCATCATCGGTCAAACTCAACCATTTCATCTTACAATTGAGTATCACCTCATGCCATTCCAACCAGTCCATACTGATCACGATGTCATACGATCCTAAGATCGTGACATATAGGTCATACCTCATTACAAAATCTCCCAAGCTAATGCGACAATATGTAACCCTTCCTCCAACCTTCTATTTGGCACCCGAAGCCATTTCTACATATCTAAACTCGTCCTGTTCGACTGCCTTTACCTTAATTATTTTCAACGTTTCACTAGAAATAAAGATCTCTGTAGCACCAGGAATATCAAAATACTAAAAGTTTGGTTGGTGATGGTACCTGACGTCTCTAGCACAATGGACTGGTGCTCGGCCTGATAGTTATTCACCACAACATGAATTCGGTGGGCCTTTCCCAAATCTCCAACTGTAGTGTGTCCTGTTGATCTGGCTTCTCTATTCTTCTCAACTAGACAATCTCACTGGTAAGGTGGCTCTCCACATGTCCAACACTTGGTCTTTGGTCCAGTACTCCTGGTCTTTGAAGTAGAAGTTGTTGGCTTACCAGCCAAAAATCCTGGTTTGTTCTGATGAGCATGCCTAAACTGTTGTGGACGTCGCTGCGGCTGATGCGGTGGTCCTTTGTAGGGAGTCCCTCGCTGAGGAGTCAGTTGTCTTGGTGTTGTGAACATGGATCCTCTCGACATATCCCGATACCATGATGTATGTCTGGCTAGTGTCTGATAATGCTGCACACCTTACGTCGTCTGTCTAGTCGGTCTTGCATGAGTCCTACCCTGTCCCCCACTAGTCATATCTTCCTCAACTATGCGGGCCTTCTGTACAACATAATGCAATGTCTGAGGCATTATGATCCTCACCTTCACACAAATGTTGAAGTTAAGGTCAAACACAAAATTTTTGACCCGTATCTTCTCGATGTTCAGATATGGAGCATACCTAAGCAACTCCATGAACCGAGCCTCATACTCAGGCACCGTACGACCACCCTGTCGTAAGGCGTTGAATTCATTGAGATGGCAATCAATGAATTCCTATGATAAGTACCTCTCCCGGAACCGTTCCTCAAACAGTTCCCATGAAATGTCTTCGATGACCATGTTTAGTTGAGGTAGGAGCATCTTCCACCATAGAAGAGTGTTCCCCTTCAGTTGAAATACCACCATGTGAAACTTCATGTTGGAAGTGTAGTCACAAAGTGAAAATCACATCACCATGTTCTCCAACCATGCCTCTGTGACAAAGCTATTCGTGGAACCCATGAACTTAAGAAAATTAACCTTCTCGAGTTCTCTGTGAATGCTACCACTGCCAGCTGGAGCGCGTTGTGAACCCTCATTGGGTACATGCACCCTAGCCTCATCTCTATCTAGCCAGTTAATCAAGGCCTCTGACATCCTCTAGAAGGACCTCGTCAGACCAATCACATCCCCCACAAAAAATTGCTCCTTCCCAATGACTTATTCTTCTCCTTTGGGGTTAGACCCTCCGGCGTGGATGATACTGGAGATGTCACACATCCTCCCCTAACACCACATCATCTACCTCCACCACGTCCTCTATCTAGAATTACCGGCTCAAACAATTTCAATTTTAATTAGTGATAAGTTATTAATCCAATGTTTAATACAATGGAAGACATAATGATCCCAGGTCGCAAGGTTGAACTCGCTCTGATACCATATGTAATGACCTCGCCGTTACAGGAACATTGATCTACAATAGGTAAAAAAAAGAAAAATAATTGCATTAGGATAACATAATCGTCACAACATAACTTGGTAGCATTGCAAGCAATACATCATCGTAACTAATAGCGACACAATCATTGCATCAACATAATTAATAGTGACACATCATAAATATTAATAACAACACATAAGAAATGAATTAACACAAGTAAATAGCGGCATGATCTGCACATAATTATAACGAATAACGATGCATAATCAACGTGTTAACATAATGAAAAAGCGACACGATTTGACGCATCCGATCAACTGAGGAGAAATTATAGATAACTGATCAATCATGTCACTAAACATAAAGGAACTACCTACCCAACCTACCCTTCAAGGTTAGGACCTACAAGACACATAAGAAAAACTCAATCCTATGATTCATCCGATTGATTTTGACCACTTAAGGTCTCAGGGCTGGCGACTGTTCTGAGGAACAAGGAGGTGTCTAGATCCCACTAATCCAATCAAACCAAAAATCAACTAGATCAATAAATCAATCCTATTCATCAATTATTCATGGTGAAAGGGTAATCATCAACTTTATCAATCATACATCAACATTTATTTCATGGCGCACAAGTATTCTAATTTCTAAAAAAAGCATACATCAACATTAAATATTCATTGCGCAACAAATTCCATTACAAAATTACATCAATTAAGGAATGTGATTAGCCAACCATGAAACACTCCATCAAGATTCCACTCTACAATAATATGTATCAATTTAATTGACTCAAATAGCCATCATCAAGAGTCCAACTTTAATAACATATAACAAATAATTGATGCAATTACCATCTATTGTTAACAATCAAGGAATGACCTATGGATAAATTTTTATCAACAAGAGAAGGTTTTCCATGTACACAAAACAAGTTCTACACCCCACCCCTTGATGGTTTCCTCAGAAATTCAAATCCTTTATCATTCTAAAAGGATTGACAGTTAGGAGCTAACCATTAAATAATATAACCTTACATAAAGCAACACAATCCTCAACTAGGCCATATGACACACAAGGAAACACAAGGGTGAGGGTATGCACTTTATACCTATTAAAGTTTCTTGCTTAATCTGTTATTATTAATCTTCATTATAACAACAACATAATAAGGATATTACTGAAAGAAACACAATCACAGAGTACACAAGCATTTATCCTGGGAAACCCTCAAGGGGAAGAAAACCCAACAAAACTTCTTTAATATAGATTCAATAACCAAGTATAGTGTCTTTCACAAGAGAGATCTCGCCAAACAAAAGATCCACCAGAAACCCTAACCAGAACAGAGTAGCGCACCACTGAGACCAAGATAGTCCTTCACCTTTACTGAGATACTCTTCCTTGTAGCTACGTCACTTCTCCTTGTAGTTGCGTCACTCTCAGACTTGTGCACTTGAGAGCTTGATGAGTGTGTGTAAATGAGGTGCTAGGTCTCTTATAAATACAAGTTGTGCCCCCCCAATAATTAGGTCAGGCTCGACCTGTCTACTTTACCTTTTTAATTCACATTTGTCTTGTCTAGGCACAATAGGGCTGACTTGTCAATATATATATATATTTTATCTTTTTCTTTATCCACAAAAGGAAATAAGAATATTTTTTACAGTTACACAATATTTTAACACTCCCTCTTAACAAGAAGGATATTCTTTATCTTTTGACAGGTCACTGGATGTCATCATCAACTGAACAATATTATCTGGGCAAAATCATCATCTGGATAATCATCATCAACTGGACAACAACATCAACTGGATAACATCATCAACTGGGCAACATCATCAACTGGGCAACATCAATATAATCCACTTGGTCATCTGGCATCACGATCATTGACTGGTTCTCCATGAATCCATATTAAAGAAGTTTTGTTCTCTTTATCTTCGCACAAAACATACTCTTTCTTTCTTTCATCTTCACGCAGAAGATGCTATTTCTTATCTTCACACAGAAGATATCTTATCTTCACACAAAAGATGTCTTATCTTCACACAAAAGATGTCTTATCTTCACACATAATATATTCTATGATTTTTTCCATTCCTTTTATGTTCTCCCTTCTCTTGTAGTCATCTATCTCACCCGTCCACTGGGGAGGAATACTACCATAGCTTCACTCCTAGTCATCCCACAAGAACTAGAGAAGCTAAGATGTTAACCTGGGCAAGACTAGACTCCCTTTCCATGATCCACGCAAGATCACGACACAAACCTCAAGAGCCAACTAACCATTCCACATGGTCAAGATTTGTGTTCCAGGCTACTCAATCCTTGGCCAGAGGAGAGTATCTGCCCGCTGCCCCTTGGAGAAACATCCACACTCCTCTCTATGAGGGTGGTCACACCCCTCTCTACGAGGGTATTCTAGCATGTCCCTAGAGTATCCAAAACTCAACACTTGGACAAAGGCCTGAAAATTTCTCATTCATCTTCTCTACGAAGTTCTCTTCTCTTTCTTCTCTACAAAGGTATAGCTATGGGATCTGAAAAAAAAATCTCTTGTGGTCCAAAATCTTTCCATGGTATAATACCATGCTACCCATTTGTTTGGGCACCATTCATGTACTGGATAACTTTCATCTTGATAAAAATATCTCATTACTCATCCACTGAGTAAACTGTTCCATGGACCACTGCTTTCCTAACTGCACCAAATCACGATCCTCCATTTTGAACTCGGAGACATAGGTCCCTCTTGCACTAAAATATGAGCTTCTTTAAATGTGTAACATCTGATAATCAACGTCCTTGAAGTTCTCTTCTGTAATATCCTGGGTGCCTTCTTGACTTCGAACAATTCTTTCTTTCTGTCTTCATACTGGATCAACCTGCTCCCTTTGCATCTATAAGAACGGTATTGGAACAACCTGCAGTTACCTGCATCTCATCAACTATATATGGGTATCCATCTTTCTCTTCATCTTGAACATTTCTATTCTGCATCTTTAAGAGCCTCCCGCTCCTATATAAATATTGGATACTGCCTGGTCTTTACTGACTGTCACCATATCATAAGTCCTTCTCATGTTGTCTAACTTCTGCAAGTCAAGGCATAAGTTCTTTCTTCCGAGACCTGTAAACTTACTTACAACATGCTTTCTGAGATATGTCACTTAGCCAATCAGTCAGTAACAATAAACAGTAATCAAATAAAACTATATCATGATTTCTATCAAAGTAGTACACATCTTTTCTTAAGTAAAACTTGTTCAACCATGTACACATCTGAAACCCTAGTCATGAATAAGACTTTTGATCTATTTTTCACTCTAGCTATGAAGTTACCAAATTTTTCCTTACTATCATAGATAAACACATACCTTTGTTACTCTCATGAGTGATCATACCTGAAATAAATATTTTATCTCTTTCTTTATCCTCTTCTTTGATACTTCCTTCATAAGTTTGCATAGACACTGAAGTAAAACGAGGTTAATTAACATTATCACAAAAATATAACTTGTAATGATAAAGTATTAAAGTAAACAAGATACTAAAAATAACCATGAATACTTATCTTTTGTTTTTGTGTGGGGAGGCTCCATGGACTCCATCATTTTCTATCATTCTTCTGGTTCTGGTATACCCACAAAAGATGTTCTAGGAGATCATTCTCGTTTAGAATCATCTGCAACCTATGCTTCCAAGATCTGAAGTTTCCAGATCCTTCCAGCCTGTCTTCTACCCTCATACCGGTAGCCATTCTTTCTTGTAGTAGAAACCCTAGCCCTCCGAGCTATATAAATAATAAAAAAAATCAAATTTCTTGGATCTGAAAACCGAACTCACCAAAATATGCGCTGGACTGAGGCAAGTATGCATATAGTCAGTTTCTGAAAATTCCAATTTATGACCCTTGAAACTGGACCAATGGATTTTTGGATTGATGCTTCTAGTTTTCTGGTACTTCTGGTTTTCTGGTACCGGTGAAAACTAGGGTTTCACTTTCCGAGAGTTCTATCCACTGAAAAGGTGCGCTGAAGGTGTCAATGAGTTCCTTAGGCTAGGGCACACTTTTCTATATTATCTTTGGGATGCAATTCCTCTTTAATAAAAAACCCTAATTTTCTTGTACGACAACAATGACGTTTTTCTTTTTCTGTGAAATATGCTCTCTTCAGCTTAGCTCTGATACCATGTTAAAGTTTCTTTTTTAATATGTTATTATTAATCTTCATTATAACAACAACATAATAAAGATTTTACTAAAAGAAACACAATCACATAGTACACAAACATTTATCCTGGGAAACCCTCAAGGGGAAGAAAACCCAACAAAACTTCTTTAATATAGATTCAATAACCAACTACAGTGTCTCTCACAAGAGAGATCTCACCAAATAGAAGATCCACCAAAAACCCTAACCAAAACAGAGTAGCGCACCACTTAGACCAAGATAGTCCTTCACCAAGATAACCTTCACCTTTACTGAGGTACTCTTCCTTGTAGTTGCATCACTCTCAGACTTGTGCACTTGAGAGATTGATGAGTGTGTGTGTGTAAATGAGGTGCTAGGCCTCTTATAAATACAAGTTGTGACCCCCTAATAATTAGGTCAGGACTGACCTGTCTACTTTACCTTTTTAATTCACATTTGTCTTGTCTAGGCACAATAGGGCCGACTTGTCAATATATATATTTTATCTTTTGCTTTATCCACAAAAGAGGATAAGAATATTCTTTACAGTTACACAATATTCTTTGCAGATATCATAAGTACCAGTGGAAAAATTAGAAATAACCCAAGTCTTTATTCTTCCTATGTGCACCTTATAGCTTGGATTCTTCTATGAGAATTAAGAGGATTAAAACTTAAAGCAATAGAGATGGATATTCCCAGGCTAGAGGTCATTTGCATTTAAAAGGAACCTTATGTAGTTCAAACTTTTTAAGCAAGGCATACCGTGCCATAATTATTATATCCTTTTTAGAACTGACCAAAATCACAAGGTTAGGAGTTAAGGCTACCTTAAGTGTCTTGTAAAGGAATTAAGGGAGATCTACACATAGAGAGAAATCAAGATAGTTCACCTATTGTCTCACTTATCCATGCATAAGGAAATTTTTGAAGGTTTATGTCTTAAATAATAATACGAGATAAGAGTGCAAGTTGGATTACAATAGCCACAGGGAGGGGACTTGTTTTAGATCTCTGGAAAAATTTGTTGAAGGTATACCACTACAGGAAGAAGGATTTCAGAATGAAGATCGTTGTAGGGGAGACACTCGTTTTAAAACGCTGGAAGCAGAACCTCAGAGGGAATTTCGCTACAGGTGACGACTCCCTTAAAATTTGCTGGTGGAAAATCTCTTAAGGAGATTCGCTGTAGGAGGAAGCCCCTTCAAATTCGCTGGAAGCAAATCTCTGAAGGATATTCGCTCAGGAGAAGCTCATTCCAGTCGCTAGAAAGGATCTCAGAAATTAAATCCGCCTCAGGGATGTCTATTAAATACGTTGGGAAGGGAACTCTGATGGAAGCAGTTCATTACAGATGATGATTATGATCAACATCAAATCATAATCATCAACATCATCATAAAGATCCAGAAGCGAAATATACAATCATGTACTATAATCGGATCTTTTACACGCAAGTTCCCTCAAAGAACAAGTCGATAACATGTACTCACAAGAGAGGGATGTTACAAGTCTACCACTAATCTATTATAAATGACAATATCTACATTCATGTTGGTGTCTACTCGGTTTCTTTGAATACTTACCTCCTAAAAATTATTATTAAACCTCCAAATAATCCACTTACCTTTTAAGAATTATTTTTAAACCTCCCAAATAGTTTAATTATTGTGATTGAAGTTAAACTTAAAACACATTGATAACTACATACTTCATACAACCAAATGCCCCAATATAACCATTTAGTTACCATGAACATAAATGTATCCATCCATATTTCAATTGTGAAGGCTTTTTATCAAGCATAGTGTATTTTAGTAAGCTTAATTATTTATATGAATATATCATCAAATACTTGTTTTTATTTATATGTTAAGTAAAGAAAAATTTATAATACTCAAATTTATTGGTTTAGTTTTTATTACTACAATCTCAATATTTTGACATGCAACAATATTATCATGTGTAAATACAAATTTGACCACTTAATGTAATTTATTGGTGATTTGTAAGATGATAAACTTCCATTTTTATTAAACGACTTTAAGTTTTGGGTCATTACCCTATATTCTTATGTTAAAAAAAAACAAGTTTTTAGTTAATAAAAAATAGTTTTAGATTATACTTTAAGACTTATAGGTTGTTTAAACCCAAATATTATTTAAAAAAAAAAACCAATATCTCATACCATCATCACTACTGAATCATATATTTTCATAGGGGAGGCAAGTGCAAGGGGAAGCCTTTTCAATGTCAGAGGAAATCAAATTGCATTCTATGCCTGGGGGCTCAGGGAAGTCTCCAACAACATGGTAGAGGCTTTGTCTCTTTGGAAAGGGTTAGACGTAGCCAAAAGGGAAAGACTCAAATCCATTATCATTTTAAGGGACTAAATGTTAGTTATAAAAGCTATGAATTTTAGTTTTAAAAGCCATGAGGGGCAGTGATCCCTTGTCAAAAAAGACTTTGAACTCTCTCATTCCGAGAATTCGCAAATCCCTTGGTCATTTCAACAAGGTCACCTTTCTCCATATTCAAAGGCAACTGAATGGAATAGTGGATCATCCGGCTAAAGTAGCTTCCCACCTTAGCCCGACTCATGCTACAAAAATGGTGAGATGAGCTTCTCCCCATTACCTTAATGATTGTCACTTCATCGCATTTAATGGTCATGAGGAGTGGGACGACAAATGCAGAGGCCGACAAGTGCACTAAGCTGCCCACACATATGGAAAACCTCGAGTCCAGTAAGGGAATTAAACTCGAAGGAATGGTACAGAGCTTGGCATGTGGGAGTAAAGTAATGGAAGGGAAAATGGGTTGCATTCCTATGCTAGAGAGGGTTAATTTGCAAGCTCTGCATGTAGATTGAAGAGAAAAAAGTGTTGGTGGATTATGTGTTGAGAAAACCAGGTGGAAAGGTGGAACCCAGATTGAGAGGGTAGTGGTAAAGGGTATTTTTTGGCATTCTGATGTTGGGAAGACTGACAATTAAAGCTCTAGGTTGTTGGTCTTCCATTTTGATCCCAGTGATTTTTTTTTGTCTATGTAATCAACTCTTTGGGATTAGCAATAATCCTCTTTGGTTAAGTTGGCATTGGTACCTCAACTCTGGTGTTAAGTTGGCATTGGTACCTCAACTCTGGTATTTTTTTACCTTTGGAGTTCTAGATATCCTTTTTGTGAAGACGAGATGGACTGTGGAGACTAGAGGGAAATGAAGAAGGTCTTAAGGTGAAATGAGTAGCTTATACATGGTAACATTGAAGCCTCTCAACAAAATTTCATTAGGTTGGTCAAAAGTGAAGAAAACCATACAACCAGTATTAGAAATATCATGCAAATATCTAGTTCCATGCTTAGAAAATTGATGCCCTAGAGACATAATTACAACTAATTTGATCGTGTGTACTCCCACAACGAATGGACACAATTTCACATGCTTCCAACAATCAAGAATCTCATAATTCCCAACAAGATGGTGTGCAGGAAGAAGACATAGTTGGGTAGATGCATGAACCCATGGAAGTGGAAAATAATGTCTCTCTCATGTCAGCTAAGGAGACAGAAATTCAGGATGGTGCCCTTCCATGACTACTAGATGTTTTTCAGGGTTGTTTTTTTTGTTGATTCAATATGTCAAAGTTGTAACCTGCAGAAACATATGGAACTTTTGTGTAGGAAAGACTATAGTTATCTATTCAACTAGTTTAGAAATATACTCAAAGATAAAATAGGATGTTGGAACTTTGTCTTTTTTTATTGTTTACCTTTACACAACCTTATTTGAATGACTATAAATTTTTTCCCAATTAAAATAAAAAAATATGTAATTTCCAAAACTTATATTTTTAAATAACATTTAACCTAATTCATATAATAATAATAATAATAATCTATTTTTAAGGTCACAGCTAAGCCAAACACCAAATTGGTGTATGAGACCTCCTCCGCCCAACGATTTTACTGGTAAAATCTACGAAGGTATATATACCCTACCCCGCTCTGGATTTGAACTTGTGACCTCTTAGGAGAAAACACATGTTCTTAACCATTAATGTTCTTAACCATTAAACCCACTCAGACCATATATTAGGCCCACTCAAACTGTATTACCTTACATAAATAAATGATTAAAAATATCTACTATTAACAATTTTTTTATACATTTCTAAAACCTCATAAATGACGGATCATGCTACATAAAAACAGATGAGTATGTTACTTAAAAGGAAACATTGTTCATTTTAAATGTATAATCTTTCACCATCATCAGAGAAACATAGCTCCTTTTAAATGTATTACCACTAATTTACCTTTTAAATGTATTACCACTAATTTACATAAAATAATTTATTTTTTTTAATAAAAGTTTTATTCATTTCTTAAACATCATTAATAACGTGTCATGCTACGTGACAATAGAGTTAGCGTGACATAATTGATCGAAAACATTGTTCTCGTTAAATGTATAATCTTTCACCATCATCATCAAAGTGCACCTTCCTTCTTTCAATGTGGCTTTTGGATTCATTTTGTGGTGAAATTGACTTTTGGATTTCTTTGTTGTTGAAAATGTTTATTATTTAGTTTTATGTAAATATATATTTTTAGAATATATATATATATATATATATATATATATATAAAATATTTTTTTGAAAATTTTAAGTATTTTTATTTATTTCGAGGATAGTATTTAAGGTAAATTTTAAAATATCCAGGTTATAAGGTTGATCGATAATAAGGTTCGAAGTCATTATAATAATATGTTCATTAATTCCATTATCAACATGGTCACCAAAGCCATTAAATTTTTATGCCTCGATCCTAACACTCAAAAGCATTTAATTCATCACAACCCCAAACCCCCAGGATATATGGACAACCTAAAACATAAAAAATGTATCCCTCTCTAACCTATAATTAGCGTCATTGGAGACCCACTCATGTCCTTTCTCAGTACCTCGCTGACAAGGTTCAAGCCTTTGTCATCCAAACCTCCTCTTTCATTAAATATTCCACTGATTTCATTCAAAAAACTCTAAACCTTCACCTTGATGATCAAGACCTTATGGTCAACTTTGATGTCATGTCCTTATTGACCAAAATCCCTATTTCTGAAGCCCTCACCCTGATATCCAAAATCGTTGATCCTGAAACCTTAAACCTCATCGAAATAAGTCTTTCCTCCACCTTCTTCACCTTCAAAGGGGTGTGTTATGAACAAATTGAAGGTACAACCATGGGGTCATCTTAATCGTTTGTTGTTGCTAACATATTTATGGAACATTTTGAATCTTTAGCCTTAAACAACTTCCATCTCAAACCCAAATATTAGCTTAGTTTTGTAGATGTCACTTTCATTATTTGGCCTCATGGACACTCCAACCTTATCTCCTTTTTAAACCACCTTAACAACCTTTCCCCTCACATCCAATTCACTATGGAAACCCAAAAGGACAACTCCATTCCCTATTTAGATGTCCTTATTTCTCAACTTCCTGACAGCTCCCTTACCCACTAAGTTTACTGAAAGACGACCCACATTGATAGATACCTTAATGACTGTTCCCATCACCATCCAACCAAAAAATCCATTTTCCTCAAAAACCTGATTACTCGTGCCCTCCACACCTCTGCCCCCCAATTCCTTGTAGAAGAAAAAATCTACTTAACCAAGGCCCTCATGTCCAATGGTTACTATCTCTCTCAGATCAACCAAACTTTTCATTCTGCCAGCAACCCTAAAACAAATTTTCCCTCATCCCCCTCCCCTCCTTGTGCTCTCATCTCCCTTCCCTACATCCAAGGGACCACTAATCTGATCTCAAAACTCTTGGCTAAGAAGAATATCAAAATTGTGTTCAAACCGTATAAAACCCTAAAAAAACTCTTCAGATCTTCTAAATACAAATATGACCCAATGTTGGCTCAGGAGTTTACCAAATCCTTTGCTCCCGTGGAAAATATTACGTAGGCCAAACTGGTAGATTCTTCAAATCCTGTCTCAAATAACATATAGCTGACACAACCCACAATTGAACCTCCAAATCAACGATTTTCAAACACTCCTTCAAATCCAAGTACCTTATTTTCTTTGAGCAAACTAAAATTCTAGCCTCCTCCCATTACTACTCCACTCGGCTCATTCGGGAATCTCTCGAAACAGATAAACATCCTAATAATTTTAATCGTGAAGATGACTACAAACTCAACCAATCTTGGAAACCCACCATTTATCACCTAGATCAATAAGCTTCCTTTGTGAATTTCACTTCATGCACTATCTCCATTCGCCCCCTTCCCCCTTTTATTCTTCATTGCTTTTGTTTCCTCACTTTCTCTTGGATTCTTCCGTCTCTTTTTACTCATCACGCTAAAGTTTTCTCTCTAGTCTTCAATTTCTCTAAATTTATTCAAACTTTTCTTTTTACATCACTTTCAACTTCATTATTATATCTTATTATATTAATATATTATAATATGGTAATAGCTTATCCATATTACCATCTTTCCTCAATTCATAATCTACTCCATCTCCATTATATTCATTATTATTATTAGTACCAGAACTCCTGCTTATGAAATTGGGTAAATTACCACCAATACATATAACATATATATGCAACATATATATATGTTATATAACATATATATGCAACATATATATATGTTATATAACATATTAAGGGTGTTTTTTTAACATTTTTCTTCGAGTACCCATTACTACTTACTTGCCCATTATGTTCAACAAAGTCGAGACATCCAACCTGAGGAAAGAACGCGCCTATACCAGTTCGATCAGCGCCAACCTACCCAATAGAATAAGTTCTCTCATAAAACAACTCCCAAACAAACTAACATGGAGGATATGAGATTAACGGCTCATATAAGGCAATAAGGAGGTTTAGGGGAGTCAAGAGGAACAACACCCCATGATTAAGATGCTAATAACTTATCAATATTACCATCTTTCCTCAATTCATAATCCATTCCATCTCCATTATATTCATTATTACATTATCTTCATTATTATTGTTAGTTTATATTACATTATTATATTATATCATTATATAGCTTTTATCATATTATTATTATCTTCCAATACTAATCATAACCTTAGCCAACAACACTTTCTTCCTTATTATGATTAATCTAAATTTGATATTATGCTATTATCTATGATATTATTATTATTATTAATTATTCTCTAATCTTTTAGGATATTATTATTATTATTAACTATTTTCTAATCCTTTTTAATATTTTTTATTCTTAATTTAATTTGATTTTTTGGTATATTTGTTTATCTAGTCTTTACTCATTTTCTATATTGAGTTTTTAGTTGTTTTTGATGATGGGTGGATTGTCTACTTGAAATGTTGGACATTTTCTAATCTAGATTGAATTTTTGGTTGTTCGTGATGATAAGTGGATTGTCCACTTGAAATGTTGGACGTTTCGTAAACTATGTACACAATGTTTATTTAGAAATATATTCTACATTATGTCTAATTGCGGAAATTTACATTCTCAAATATATTTATTATAAACTTCACATATCACTTGAGAAAATTGAACACAAATGAGGAGGATAACAATCATTCCTCCCAACCACTTAACCTAAACTCAATTAACACATAAATTGATATATTTATATAAATATGTAAATAATTTTATGAATTGTTTTTTTTTTTTTTAATTTTCAAAAAATAATAATCATTTATATTAATTTATAGTGTTTGGTTTCGTGTTCTAATTATTAAGATCAAGGTTGAATAAATTAGTTAGCTTTATATTTTCATAAATTCATAAACAATTATCCAAACATAGAGTTGGAATTTAGAAAACATTTAATCCGTTAAAAGTAAGATTTTAATTATATAACTAAATGTTTTGGATTTTTTTATTTTTATTTTTAATTCAACCATAAACACGCCATATTTGTTGGGAAAAATGCTCATCCAATTACAAAGTGGTGTGTGGGTCAACATCTTGCCAATATCCAATGATAGTGAGATTGATTAAGTGTGTTAAAGCTATTACATTCCCATGGTGCATAAGCAACTTGCTAACCTCCAATGTTAATTTATAGTTTTTTTTGTATAGTGTTATTTACATTGCTTTCTTAATTATTTTTTATTTTTAAAATATTCTTCACTAATTAACTCTTTTGGTGCCATTTGAGATTTCTTAGTTTACATGGCACTAATTTTTAAATGTATTTATTTAGTTTAGTTTTATTTTATTTTAAATAAGAATGGGTATATTTGTATTAAAAAATTGATGTAGTTATATTGGTCAATATGATAATTATATAGTGGTGATTGTCCTAGAGAAATGTCCAAAATTTGAAGTTGAATATCTATAAGAGGAAAACAATCCTTCGTATAGGATTTTTGAAAACTACTACAAGTATAGATTCAGACAAATACTCCTAATATCAAGCAAACTTAAAAAAACATTAGACATATTATTGAATAAAAACATGTTGGCTATGAGCTTTTTAATGGTTTTTTGCATCGATCATGAATTTCTAATAGACCCAATAGGCAATAAGACCCGATCATGAGCTTCTTATTATCCTCAACCTGTGTTTTCCCTCGAGATGTTCCACGTTGTTAGTGGAATGATGTCGAGGCATCCTGGGAGCTAAGACTCAGGGTGAGCCTTACATCCATGCATGTGATAACAAAATTTATGCAAAAATGTGGGTAAGATTTTTTTCTCTCTCTTATAGAATTATTGACCCTCAAACAATCTCAGTCAAGATATTAAAATGTTCAACCCTGAGAGGCATTTGTCCATGAGTGTTTCAAAAAATTGAGTTTAAAGATGAATGAAGTGATGGATTTAGAAGAAATTACAAGATAAACATGTGAGACATTTTTAAGGTGAATCTCATAGTTTATGGAAAGAACAACATGTTGAGCAATTAAGAATTCAATAGTTCTAATGAATATAGTAGATCAATAAATCATGCATCAAATAGTAAACATATTCATACATCTAAATCCATGGAGGTACCCTCTACACATCATTAAACATATGAATAAATGACAATAAGTGGTCATACATTCAGAGGAAACCTCTCCAGTATCATAAGCATACAACACACAGTTACACTGAACATGCTATATAACTTGTTGCTTGAGATTTTATTAATGGTGATCTGATACAAGAAGCCAAAATGCGATGGTGGATTTACAATAACACATGCATAAAAGGACGCACAAACTGAAACATAACATAGGGAATGAATCTCATGAGGCCTACAACCTTAACAATATGCTTGTGTGTGAGGGGATATTGATCAAATAACTCTGTTTATAAGATACTCTTAAATTCCCCAAAGTGTCGACCCTTGTGAAATGAGCCCTCTCTTCCTTTATCTTCAGATTATCTTCAAAATTGATTCTTGATACTACTTATGCTTCTTGATTCAACCAAAATTGCTATCTCCACTACTTTCGAAATGATGACAACTCGAAAAAAATTAGCCAGAAAAGATTCTTCATATAATTAACTTTGTTGAGCATGTCTAGCACTACTTGACTCCCCTTGTTTCCCCATGGGAAGTCTGAGAATATGACACATGTATTCCCATGGCCTACCCATCGATTAATCAGTCTTGTTCATATTTTGAAATATTTCATCAAGTTTTGTGTACCTCTCATAAGATGGTCGAGGAATATTCTTAAAAAATCCTTTCAATTGATGTAAAATATCGAAATCCCCTACAAGCATTTCCATGATATCGTGTCCCAACAAGATTCCGGTCAATTTTTCAAATCGCTTATCATCATTTATTTTATGTTCCAACAACTCATAATACCTTTGTTTGGAGTGTATGTCTCCATTCCCCTCCCAAGGAGGAGGTATCCCTAAGATGATGAGGTCCTTGAGAGAGAAGTGTGCCCAATTTTCAACTATTAGGATGGATATTTGGTCCCAAATGACATGTTTAGCCACTTTCAGTGTTGGATTTCCTATGGCTCTGCTATGCAATCTCTCCATTTCTTTCAAATGTTCATCTTTATCTGTATTCATCTTAGATAAGAGCACATTTCTATTCTTGGATTGTTCCTCTAGTTATATAATATTAGAACTCTTATTTCTTAATTGAGTGTTTGGGGAACCTAACTATCTTTCTTTAACACTGAGGTCATCCATTATCTTAGCCAGGTCCTATGTTGGATCGGTTGCCTCGATTGGATCTTTCCCTTGTTATGATACTTGGTTCAGATGAGTTCGTTGATTCTTGAACAATTCATTCTCTGTCCTCAGTATTTCAACTTCCCTTTGCAACCACACATTCTCTTCATCTTTTTCTTTTAACTAGAGGAACAATTACTCCTCTTCGAAAATAGCCTACAATTATGACATCTGAACATGTTGAACCTTCGACATATTCATATTTTTCTTCAGAGTCTTGATATTTATGTCTTTTTGTTTTATTAGATATTCTACCACACTAGGATCTTTAGGTTTTTCACCTAGGGTTGTTATATTCCTTTCCAATTCAACCACCCTAGTCTTATTATCCTTGGTGGCTATTTTTTCTTGCCTCCACTGCTTGTGGATTTTGAGTGCAATTTCCTTCATTTCTTTCTCACTTGTAGAATACTATAATACCCCTTTTTACAAAATCTCGCTTACTTGTTGATGGAAATCAACTAATTTAGGATACTTGATACCTCGTGTTTTACACTTGATTTGAGTCATTTTTAATCTATCGGGGAGAGGGACCTATGTGCCTTTGTTTCTATGAGGGATAGATTTAAGGTACCTTATTGATAGTTTTATTCTATTCATAACTTGGTCTATGGATATTCCTCTCCTCCTACTGGGGAATATATATCTCTTCGAGATTCTTTACCATGTTTCCTTATGTATTTGTAGTGGAAAATATAATAGGTGGATTTTCTATTGTTCCATCACTAGTGGTGGCTTGTTGAAGTGATCCTAATGATAGTAAGGATGATGGTAAATGATCAACAATAATGGGAGGCTCCATATCCTATTGATTTATTTGTAATACCCCCTTCTCCTTATTCATGAAACTTGTGAATGTGTCTTCCCCATCTCCTTTTTATTCTTCCCATAAAACAACTCATTTGATCTTCTTTCTCAGATGTTGACCTGTTGTTGATTCTGATTGAAGGTCTGATACTAGATGCTTCAGGAATTTAATGATTGGAACTGAACTCGCTTGGGAGAATAATACCAACGAGTCAGGGGATTCTTTCTCTAAAATTTGTTTGACCTCTTCCCAGGACTGTTGTTTTGTCTATTTCTCCCCTTGAATCATGTTTATAAGTGAATCTCCTAGAAGAAATCATTCCATGTGGGTCGTATACCCACCCATCTTATTTTCCAAATTCAAACTGGCTTAACATTTCTCCATCCTTAAAGAATGCTATCCACTATTGTACCAAGAAGGGACCGACTTCTTTTGGTAATGCAAAATTAATTTCCTTTATATGTTGGCCAAATAGGAAGTGATCAGCTATCAACCTTTGTTTGATATATTCCATAGCCATCAATCTAGTTGTGAGAAAGTCTGGAAGCCTGAAAGGTTCTTGTGCGAAACCATAAAATCTGATGATGTTTGTTGGTTACTAATCTCCTTTACCGTTTGAGTTATTGACCCAAGGTTCATGTCTTTCGGGTTTCCAACAAAGCCTCTAAAACTATCGGCCCTCCTGGTAAACTAGAAGGCAACACAGTACACAGAGTGCACTATGCAGTCTCACCCGAGATAGATTTAAATGGGTGGCTGTAAGACTCACGTGTTTACAGCTTAGGATTGAGTATGAGATAAGGGTTTATTATTCAGAGCCATATACTACGAATTGTGATTGCAATCTACTATTACTCCTGGGTGCACATTTATCTTTCACAGTTTATCTCCTGAACAACACAAGCGTATTCCATAATAATGTATTAAATCATTCATTAAGCATAACAACTAAATGTTGAAAGTAAACAAATATGTACACGCATTCATAACATTACACAGATATTACTGTGGTTCACCCCCTCCTGGGCTACGTCCACACAGATTTGGCTCTTGGCTCTTTTATTATGGTAGTTCTGCATCTCGAGCGCCACACGCTTACAATTATCCTCAGATGGGTAAGATCTGTATGAGGCGAACTAGATCGCACCAGGCTCCACAACCTGCGATCTAATCCTCATATATTCCTTCTCTCCTATGTTCTTAGCTCAACAACTTAAAAAATTGATCCATAACAGTATTACATAACTCATCAACTTGTACCTACTATTATGGAGTATTACAAAAGCTGAACTAATACAAAAGTGAACCAACCTCTATATGATACTTGCATATCTCTATTTATAAATATCAGGCTCTTCAGCCATTTACAATGTATTACCAAAAACCTAACCCTACCGACGTTAGGTCTTCCTCCCATGCGTGTGTGCTATTCTTCCTCCAATTGTCGCTTTCTTTGTGCACGCTTTCTTGCATGCGCGCGTGTTGTTCTTCCTCCAATTGTTACTTGAGTTTCTGCATGCTTTCTTTCCCACGATCATCCTTCTTTCCACTTCGGCCTAGTGCCAACAGGTCCCCAACACTGACATGTGACTCGTCCCAAGTCACCTAATCCTTTTGAGCTTCTTCGATCTCCTTGGTGATCGTCTGGAACTTTTCCTTGAGCTCTGTTGCTTTTGTCAGTGCCTGCACAGTCTTCTCCTTGATGGTGTCTACTACCTGAACTACCACTTCGTCACTCAAAAATATTGCACATTCGGCCTGGATCTATGTTATCTCTGTTTTATCTCCTTCTACATGTGCAAGTACTTCTGCTACCCGTTCCTGTAGTGGCTCTATTTGAGCCCGACGCTCCTATTTCTGTGTTTGCGCAGTGATAAGTTCTTCTTGCATATTCTTCATCTCCTGTGTCCCTTTGACTCATTCTGGGATTGGTATGGTCTTCTACCTCAGTTTGATTTCTTGGATCGTTGCATTGATCCTTTCCTCTTCCTTGTCCCAACGTTGGACCTCTGGGTCCTCCTCCAACCTTGTCCAAAGTGGCATTGCTTTATCAAACAATTTAGCTGCTATGCTAACCTACAGTTCCATATCCTATAGCTGCGCTGTTGCTTCCTACTTCCTTTGCTCCTTCACTGCCAATGGAGTGGTTGGTGTGAGCTATTCGCGAAGATTCTCGATCTCCTTCTGATACTAATCAATTGCCTGCGCAATCTGGTCAATCTTTCCTGCTACTGGGAGTTCATTTCCTTGTGCAGTGCTTGAGAGTTTCTCAAACATTCCTCCCACTCTTTGTTCCAGTTCGTTCCTACGTTCTTTTTCCTCCCGAGTTTCGAGCTTGGCCTACTCACAAATGTTTTCCAGCGCCTCTCATTTCTTTGTTGCTTGCTGTAGCTTGACTAAGTTTTTATGTGCACGAGACTGTATCTCGTGGTCGCCGCTAACCTGCAATTTGTGTAGTGCCCTTGATGGAATCCACGTCAAGACCAATTGGATGTGGTCCAAATCCTTCAAGGGTGTCTGCCCCACGATTTCATCCATGCTCAACATGCTAGCTTTGATGTAAATCGTTGCATTTGTGTGTGGCATGGAGTGGACTTGGTCTCATTCTTCTACCTCCACTCTTTCTTTGGTCTGTATTGTCGATGGCTATATGCCTCTGTTGTTTCTTTCTATATGTGCTTCCCCAAATTTCTTGAGGAACTATCCCATTTATGTCAACTCTTTTTGTAGTTTATCCCTGTGATGTGCTGCATGATCAAAATCTTATGCTAGGCAATCCTAGACCATTCTGGCGATCATTTCCCCATCGTCCTTCGTGATCGTATAGTATGGCGATGCTCATTGCGCCTTTGATTTCTTGCGCGCGCCTCCTAATTGTGTGGCTGGTTTCTTATTTCCCCCTGGTTCTTGTGTGATGGGGTTTGGGGCGGTCTCCTGTGCTCCCTCGGCCTATTTCTGCTGTCCGTTGGTCGGTTGTGTAGTTTCTTTCTTCCCCTTCTGGGTCTCTGTCTGCTTTGACCATTTGTCTGCTTGAGTTGGTTTGGTTTGGCCCGTCCTTGGTTTCTTGGGCACTGGGATTTCCGGAGGCTGTGTTTCCGCTTGTGCTGCCTCTCCTTCTACTGTTTTTTCCGGTACTTCCTGGGTAATGGTTGGGATCCTCCATTCATTAGGCCATTCATTGATGACCATGTCGATATCACCCTCTGTTATGAAGTAGCGCATTTATAGCCATTGCTTATCTGGATCCTTCTTTGGTTGTATCCACATTGTTTGTCGTGTGGTCCGGAAGTTGTCGATGTCCACATATCGTGTGATAGTCTCAGGTGTTATTCTCCATGATCGGTTGATAGATTCATGTATGTCCCATAGGTATGATTCGAATATGATTTTGTTCTCCCTCTTATGCCTAGATTGCGGCCTGGATCTCAGTAATAGGTATCTCTCTCCCACTGGCTGTGGTCTGGTACACAAAATTACATACCCTAGTTCTCACCATCCCATGAAGGCTATTAGGGTGATCAATCATGAGTAATGGAACTCTGTGCCTAGGTCTTGCACATCCTTGCATTCCTCTTGAAATAAGTTCAATAGATATGGCGCCCAACTCATAGAGGTTCCTTCTGCGCACTGAGCTGCAACTATAATGACTCCTGCTGATACTTCATCTTTGCAACATTTTCTGAGAAATTTTAAAGCTAAGATCTTTGCGCCCAATTGTGTAGCTGCGTTGTTGATTCGTTTGATCATGATGCCCCTCGTTCCCCTGGTGGTGCCAAATTTATTCTTCATTTCCTCTGCCAACGCTTTCTCCTTGGATTTTCCATCCAGAATCAATGCGAGATCCATACCCTGGGTTGGTAACCCTGTGATTTGTGTGATAAGGTCAACAATTGTGGGGATGGGTTTGTCTAGCCATATGTCCCCTCCATGTGTGACTGCTAACAATTGCTTGATGCATGTTGTCACGTACTAGCCTCTGCCAAAATTTGGTAGCTTCAACAAACCTAAGATTCGTGTTCTGTCCAGCCCAGCTGTCCACTGGTTTGGTTGGTTGATAGTTTCTCCAAGTCGGGTTACACCTATGGTTTTCATAAAGACCCTCTGTGCAAGTTCCAGGAACTTGGTTTCGTTTGATACGTCATGGTTTGAATATTTAAGCTTCCCGACGTGACCGAGTAGCTCTAGTTCTACTTGTACTTTAGCTGGTATGCATGGTAGAACAATTTTTGTTGCAGGTTTCTTGCGAGGTGAGCTCGGTATCTAAACTCTGTCTTCCTGCTGTAGTGGTTGGTTCAAAGTTCCAACAACTTCCAGTTGTTCCCCCATCATCCATTCTGGCCAAGCTGAGGAATTTTCAACGGTCTCCTCTACTGGTTGACCTGAGATGGTCGTTTGCGACTCGTCTGGTTGCACTGATGCTTCTATATTTTGTGTCGTTCCATTAACTTCCAGGGCTACTTCAGTGATTTTTGGTTGCACTTCTTGTTGGGTTTCCACTTCCTCGTTCTGAGGTGCCTGTGCCGCTGCTGGTGTATCCACTTTCATGGCCTCTACTTGTGGCTGCTGAATCTCTTCCAGTATCGGTGTAGAGTTTACCAGTATCGTCTCTGGGGATGGGATTTCATCGGTGTCGACGATCTCTGACTATTGATGTTCGTTATCTTCTAGCGATCCTCGTGACCTAGTTTGAACCCTGGTCATTATGGCTATCTGGCTTGCTTCTGCTAGCTTCGGTGGTGCCATAGTGGTGAATGTCGAACATTTGTTGAGTTCAAATAACTTTGGTGAGCTCTGTGGTCTCGCTCTATTCGTTCTGGCTACTATTACTCTCTCTTTGTTTTCCTTTCGTGAATAGACTAGTTGCTCCCATGCTCACGTGTTGTATGGGCTTGTCACGAAGCTTGTCAAGGACGCTTCCTCCATTATGTGTTTAATGCATCATAACTGTGGGTTCAATGCATCTGCGGTGGTTTCGTACTTTCCATTATGTTTGATTTGTCGTCTCCCATTGGTGTGTTTAATGTAATTTCCCATCGGTCCTTGTCGTGCTTTAATTATGCTTAGTGTTGTCTTGTCATACTTCTTTTGCCGACTTTTCGTTTCTTGCTTGTTTTCCATTTGTATGTAACTGTTGTTTGTGCCTTTGCCGAATTTGTGTTTCGAACTTCATATGGCCTTTCTATCTCTGGTGTGCTGCGTGCTTTTTAGTCATGTTTCCATTATGTTCTCGTTTTGATTTAAATTTATTTATTTATTTATTTTTATTTTTTATTTTTAACTGTGTGGTGGGTGGTCGACTGTCCTTATACAACTTCATTTGGCTCCCATTGATCATTCCTTGGAGGTCTGCACCTGTTAAATCTCGTAACTATACAACTCCTCCGTCTGTGACATATTTTACCTCGTATGGTACTAGCCAATGCATTCTAAGCTTCCCCGGGTGTTGAAACGACTTGTTGTCGTAGAGCAATACTAGATTTCCTTCCTTGAATATTTTCTTCTTGATATGTCGATCATGCCAAGCTTTGTCTCTTGCTTTCTTCACTTGTTGATGGAATCCTGGAAAGATTTTGTCTTCCTCCATTGACAATAGATGATTCAGTCTCCTCTATACTATGCCTCGCTCTGTCATGTGTGTGATAGCTGCAACACATAAGCTGGGTACTAAACATTCTAATGGCACTACTGCTTCTTGGACATAGACTAGATTGAATGGTGTGTGCCCTGTCAAATTTTTGCATGTGGTCCTATACGCCCATAATATTGTTGGTACTTTGAGGTCCCAGTGGTCTCTTTTGACATTACAGATCTTTATCAGTGCATTCTCCATAATTTTGTTGAAGGCTTCTACTATGTTATTTGCCTGTGGATGATACAGTGTGCTCTTCTCGTGATGAACTTCAAACTCTTCAATCATCGTGCAGATGGTGTTGTTTATGAAGTGTGTGCCTTGGTCGCTCATCAAAACTCTTGGGCACCCAAATCTAGTGATTACTTGTTCAAACAAGAAGTGTGCAGCTGCCTCTGCAGTGCAATATTTTATTGGTGCAGCTTCCTCCCATATTGTTAGGTATTCCATCGCGATGATAATGTATCTTGCCCCTGTCCTTTTGGCTGGTGGGATAATTGGTCCCACAAAGTCTATTGCCCACTTGTCAAATGCCTGTAATGTTACTTATGGTCGTAGTGGCATCTTGTCCCTTCTGTTGGGTTTGCCTACCCTTTGATAGACATCACATCTCTGACAATACTCTTTCGAGTCCCTGTGAATCGTTGGCCACCATAGTCCCGCGCATAATACCTTCTGCGTGGTAGACTTTCCTACATAATGACCTCCTGCGATTCCCTCATGGGATTCTACTAAAATTCTTGGTCGTTCATTCTCTAACACATGCCTTCGCAAGATGTTGTCTACGCCCATCTTGTATAGGTGTCCTGTGATCAGTTGATAGTCGGTTGCGTGAACTACCAGGTTCTTATTCTGCGTGGTGGTATATTCTTGCGGTGCGGTACCTGTGCTTAAGTACTGGATGATCTCTTCGAAGTAGTCATCAACAATTTTTACTGAGAATAATGGTGCATCCGGAAAGTTGTCTTCTAAATTCGTAGGTTCTTCTCCATTTGTGACCCTGGAAAAGTGGTTAGGTCTTGCATTCAATTTTCCTAGTTTAACTATTACTTCAAAATAAAATTCTTAAAATAGCAGTAACCATCGACAGATTCTCCCCCCCAACGCTGGCTTGTTGACTGGGTATTTCAGGGCTGAGTGATCTATAAACATCTTAAAGTGTTTTCCCTATAGGTAATGTCTGAACTTCTGTAGTGCATATACCATGGCTAGGCCTTCTCTTTCTGTCGTGTTATAATTATGTTCCAAGTCTGATAACTTTATGCTTGTGAACACTATCGGGTGATCCAAGTCTCCTGCTCCTGGCTGCGCTAAGATAGCTCCCATTGCTATCATTGATGCATCTACATGCACATGGAATGTTTTTTCCCAGTCTGGAAATACTAGTATTGGTGCAGTAACCATCTTTTCCTTCAAGGTATCCAGACCATGCTGACACTTGTTGTTCCATTGATACTTTGTATCCTTCCTTAACAATTTTTCCATTGGTTTTGTGATCTGCGCATACCCTTTGATGAATTTCCTGTAGTATCATGTGTGCCCTAACGTTTCTCTTAGATGATGGATTTTTTTTGGTGTTGGTAAGTTAACAATGACTGTGATCTTGGCCGGATCCACCAATAAACCTTGTTTACATACTATATGGCCAAATAGTATCCCAAACGGTGTTCCAAATATGAATTTCTTGATGTTTAGTGATATCTGGCATTGTCTACATCTCTCTAACATCAGTCGTAACACTTCCACATGGTTTTTCAACATACTATAAACTTTCCAGTCATCCAGGTATACTTAGAGAAACGGATGGATGAATTCCTTAAATGTTGTGATGACCACTCCGGAGAATATTGCAGGTGCATTCTTCATTCCAAACGGCATGACTGTGTACTGATAAGATCCCCATTCCATCATAAATGTGGTCCTGTGTCTATCCTCCTGTGATATCTTAATCTGATGGTAGCCTGAGAATACATCAGTGAATGAGTAAACTTCATGTCCCCCCACATTATCTAATACTTCATCTGTGAACGGTGTAAGGAATGGGTCATGTAGGCATGCATCATTCAACTTCCTCAAGTCGACGCATATCCTGATCCCTCTTCCTTGTTTCTTGTCTTGGCTTATCCATTTTGATTCCTCAACTGGTTCGATGATGTCGAATTTGAGCATCCTGTCGATATCATATTTAACTTTCTATTTATATATGGGGTTTAGTCTATAGGGTCATTGTCTAATAGGTCTCGCTTCAGGTCTGAGTGGTATCTTCATCTCTCCTAATTCTCTGGATATACCCTTCATCTCTGTGAATGTTGTGGGAAAAGGTCGCTATATTCGCACAACAATTATGTGATGCTTTCAACTATTTTCTCATCCCAATAGTCTCCAATGATGGCCATTTTGGGCTACTCATCTGTCCCGATGTTAACTTTCTTTACCTTGATTGGCGCGGAAATGACTTATTATTCTATGGGTGGTCCTTCCACATCTCTTTCACCTTCTACTTCTTCGATCTGAATATCACATGGATCATCTTCATCTGGTGCTTCCTCCTATACATGGTAACATGAAAGTAGTTCCTTGACTGCCTGTTTATTCTGTTGTTGCTCTTCTGTGATAAATTATATTTCTGGTTCTTTAATGAATATTACTCCTCTGATTCATTTGAGGGTTGCGTCTATGTTGGGGTTCTCATGCTCGAATGAGAAAGTGGTTGTGAAGTTTTGTTTCAATGTCCTCCATATTGTAGTTCCTTTGCGCAATTCCTGGTCTGTATACTAGTTCACTGGTATGCCCTCTAAAGTATGTATGAAGTGATGAGGCCATTCCTTCGATGGTGTCATTTTCCAAAACGTTTTTCACTTCGCCAAGTGTTTCTCTAGTGCCTCTTGTCCTTCGTATTTTTGTTGTTTGTTGTATTCTTGTTCTGCGCCGAACCTTATGCGGAGTAGTCGCTTACATTGATACTAGTCTGTGATGGTCTCTTTATGTGTGCCCCACCATCTTGCGGGTGTGGCCTTGAGTGCTAATTCAAGTGCTAACAGTCGTTGTTTTTCTAATACTTCATCTTCATATTGTGTCAATAATGTTTCCAAATCATTTAGTCGGTGGAAACTGGGTGGTTCTCTGATTTCTATGCCTACCCATCTTACTGAACGGTCTATTATTGCACATCTTCACGTGGATACTTCGTGTAGTCTCTACTGCCAGTTTTCTAACCCGGTGTCTGAGTCTGTTGCGCATGAAGTAATGCTCCACCAACTAAGTACCCCATTTGCAGTTGGGTTTATGTAATCCTCATCGCGCGCAGTTGTTTTGTACAACTTGTCAATCTCCTCTAAGTCTAGGCAAGTGGGTTCTATGAACCTCTCCCCTTCTGATGGATCTAGTGGTGCTATGACCCTGTATTCTCCGGATTCAAATGTCATTTTCTTGGTTTTCAAATTGATTATGGCCTGGTTGTCAAACTCCCAATCCATACCAAGCAATGCCAAGTAAGGTGTTGTGTCATCTACTATTTCAATGACTTCAAAATCTGCTTTAGTGTGCACTCCATCAAGATCTACTGCCACTCCTTTCAGTCTACCTATTGGTAGGACTCAATGCTGATTTGCTAGTTTTAATTGGACATTTGAGTATCCAAATGTTGGATCTCCCATACATTTCCATGTCTTCTTTGGTAGCACACTCACTTTAGATCCTAGGGGATGCAGACCCCCTACCTCAGCAGGGTCCACTGACCTCCCGGTCTCTGGATTGTTCCAAATTCTAGGCCGAAATGGCTCTTCGGGCTCTTGTTGGAACCCTTTGAACAAATCCACAGGTCCCTCATGAAAACTCCACCGGCACAAGAAATGCACCAGGCGTGAGTCTTTACCTGTACACAACCACCAGATATGACCGCGACCTTTTCTGAAAAGGGATTTCGGGTTTCGCGACTTTGGGAATCCGGAAGTCGCGAGTCTCTTGACTCTTCAATCCCTGAAACCCGAAATGTCGAAATGCCGAAATGGCTTCACCAATGGTTATCCCCTAGCCAAACCTCAGTCCATGTGACCACCTTCCCCGTGACCACAGCCCTATTCCAAAGGCATGTCACGTTTCGCGACTTCGAGACTTCCGACGCTAAGCATTCCAACTCCTTGTCCTTGGGATTTTCGAAGTGTCAAATCCCGAAATGGCTCAATGTGTGACCACATCCCCACTCCCAAGGCACGTCGCGTTTCGCGACTTCGGGACCTTCAATACCAAGTGCCCCGTCTCCTAGTCATCGGGATGGCCGAAATGATGAATCCCGAACTTCCGAAATGCCGAACTCCTTCGAAGTTCCTTCTCCACGGCACATCGCGTTTCACGATTTCTAGGTTTCTAACACCAAGTGCCCCGGCTTCTTGTCCTGAGAACTTCTAGAAAACCGAACCCTAAATTGCCGAAATGTATGACCATAGTTCCACTCCAACAATACGTCGCTTTTGGGACTTCGGGGTTTCCAACACCGAAGTACCCGGTTTCTTGTCCTCGGGATGGCCGAAAAGCCGAATCCTGAAATGCCAAAATGTGTGACCCTGTTCTGTGACCATGCTACTCCCCCATCTGTTTTCATCTTTTTACGTTTTGGGACTTCATGATCTTGGATGCAACAACTCCCTGCCCCTTCGAGCTCCTTGTATCCGAAATACCGAAGTACAGATCCCTGAAACGTCGATCTTCCGCTCCAAACTGGGATCAATGAGTCATAGCCTCTCCTGATCCAATGACTTGTGTCTTTTCAGGATTTCACGGGTCAAGAGTTCTGAACTCTTACCCTTTTCATTCCCGGTAGTTGAAATGCTAAAATCCTCCTTTCGGGAATTTCCCCGAAACATCGACCGCTCGCCATGTGTCCTCCTATTGGATGGTCACGATCCTTTCGGGATTTTGTGGGTCAGGAGTCCCGACTCTTGCCCTTTGTATCTCCGGGTAGCCGAAATTCCAAAATAGGCCTTTCGTTCCCTCTTCACATATGAGGGTTAAACCTCATGCAACTTCTCCTGGATCCGATGGCTATTGGTCCATGTGCCCAGATCTGACGGCCCAGATCTCTTTCTCCTGTGCACTCTCCTCCTGCTTGCCTGGACATAGATTCAATGGTCCAGATCTCATTCTCCCCAGCTGATCTAATGACAGTTGTGTGCCCTCCTGAGCTTGTGCTTCTTTCTGAACTTGGACGACTTCAAATGCTTCAAAGGTCTCAGCCTTTGCTCCTCCTGTGAAGCCTGTATCCTCGACTCTCGCCTTCATTCTAAAGACGTTGTCCCTCCTGAGCTTTGTTGACCCTGAAAACTCAAAGAGTTTCTCGACCTTTGACTCCTTTCTTTTGTTTCTTTATGCGCAAAGGCACAGTTCCTCTTGAGATTTGGGACTTAGAATAAGTCCACCCTTGAACACTCCTTGTGCTACAGAGTATTTTGCTAAACTTAGATTCGAAGTATTTATTGTAAAGAAATGATTCATGCCCTCCTGGAGTTCTTCGACTCAATGCACACCTTGCAGAGCCTTTCTCCACAGAGTGTTCAACAGCTCTGTGAGTGTCTTCTTTTCGACACTTCCCTTTCCTCAGAACTCGAAATGGATTTCTTTGGTGCACTCTTTGCACTCGCTCAATGCCCTCCTGGCATAGTTTTATAGAACCTTCAGTAGTTCTGTTTCTTTTATGTGCCTTCCTTTGCACAGTTCCTCGTCCTCCAAGGTGTTCAGCAACCTTGAGGCCCCTCCTTGAATCTGTGAATCTTTCTGGTGTGCACTCCTTGCACATTCTTTTTGACTCCTCAGAGCTCATATGCGCACTCCTCGCACTGGCTACAGAACTTCCAGTGTTCTGTTGTGCACTCCTTGCATGGCCTAAAGAACCAGAAAAAAATCACAACTCAATCAGATAGATAATAAAATCTATCTATAACCTGTATCTATAGTATACAGGTGACACTCAAATGCATAAACATACACAAACAATTCATGGGCAGAAAAAACTACTCTTTGTATTAATTTCCAAATGCCTATACAAATGTTTACAAAGGCTGGACTGTAACAAGTCTCAACTCTCTCTCGAGACCTCTCTACCTAAGAAATCCCTCTGTAACTCTCTACTCAAATTTCTTAATTAAAAAATGGGGGCTCTCTCGAGCTTATCCTCAACCACCGTCTCTGAGCTATAGCTATCACCGAGCGGCTCCTACGACTACATTACATAAATGGATGTCAAGTCCTGACAGATCTGGACTTAGTTGCAGGTAACCATTTAAGGCAACCTCAACCACTTCCTGAACAACTGCGTGGTCTGGCACTAAAATCCTTACAACATTTATTGAAATTTCAAATTTCAAAATTGAGAGGGCTGCGCCTCTCCCTTTCTCCATTAATGCGTGCTGGATGTGCTGGTTGGCTAGCACACTGCCGATGTGGAGTGATGCTCCTGCATCATACTCCTCAGCTGGAAAAATCATGAGCTCTTGCTCATGACCTCCTCTTCTCCAGTGTTGAAATCCACCTGGATCCCAAACTTTCCCTTGGAGCTGTCCATATGCTCCTCTCCAGCTATGCTGCTTCTTCTTCTTCTTCCCTGTTGTTCTTGCAGGCTCCCTTCTGCTCAGCTTCTCATTGCTGACCACTTCTGCTGCTAAAATCAACATCAGCCTTATGATTTCTTCAATTACCTCGTCCAGCTGCTCCAGTGGCTGGCTCTTTGTATGCAGTCTTCTCTGGTTCACTTCTGTCTTCTCAATGGGTATATTTGTTTGACCTCCCATGTTGTCTTTATCTCTCTTTGTGGCACTGAGTGGCCACTTTTCTACAAACTCTATCTCTGTAGTCTCCTTACTGAACTGCTACTCAGCTTCTTCCTGTGGCAGTTCTGCTGCTGCCATTTCTTCTGCTGGCATACTTTCATCTTCTTCCAGCTTCTTCTGGGGTTGGTATGCTCCACTACCTTCTTCCAACTTAGCTTGTTGGATGTGCAAGCCTTGCATCATCACCCTTCTCTCCAGGGCTTCTAATTCTTCGCAAAGATCAAAAAAATCTGTGTTGTATGCTTCTTCTTCTGCTGCAGGCTTCAATGCTGCAGTCATCTCTGTTTCAGCTTCCTGGCTGAAAATTTTGAGCCATTCTGTTGAACGCTCATGCTTTTCTCCTTGGGAAAACATCAGTGTCTGCTCCACTTCTTCCTCCATGACAGTTTCTGCTGGCTCCCTCTCTTCTGTTGCTGCATCTGCAACACATGCTCTGGCCTCAACTGGGCTTCTTGGTAGGAATACTCGAATTCCCCCAATCATCAGAATGCTCTTCTGATTCTCTCATGTCAGTACTCCTTGCTGATCTGAACTCTCCTCTAAGTTCATGAGACTTTTAGACAATCTCATCTCCTTTCCCCTGCCCACCTGGTAATTTGGGAATTTTCTGCTGCCCACCTGGTAGTCTGTGAGATCGTCTAATCCCATCTCATTTCCCACTGACAATCTGAACTTTCAGCACTGCCCCCTTGGCAGTACATGAGACCTTCCACTGATCTCTTTCCATTGCCCACCTGACAACTCGAAAGTTCACTTCTGCCCACCTGGCGATTTATGAGATCAATCGATCCCATATTCATCAACACCCCTTGCTGACCCGAACTCATCCCTGAGTTCATGAGACTTTCAGACAGTCTCATCTTCTCTCCCTTGCCCACTTGGCAATATGGGATTTCTGCCCTACCCACCTGGCAGTTTACGAGATCTTCAGCTAATCTCATACCATTTCCTTCCTGGCAATATGAATTTCCACTACTGTCCTCCCGACAGTCTATGCGATCCTTCAATGATCTCATCTCATTGCCCACCTGGAAATTTGAAAATTCATCTCTTCCCTCCTGGAAGTTTAAGAGAACTGAAACTGATCTCTCTTCCTCATCACTGAGGGTTTCTCCAACTTCTGGCTCACAGATGCGAACCAGCTCTGTGTCACTGAGGCTTTCAGCATACCTCAGCCATATTTTCAATAGCCTTTGTTGTCCTTTATCCAACAACTCCTTGACTGGCCACGTCACCTTCTTTTTTATGGGCCATTCATACACCCATCATGTTCTTTCACTTTGCTGCATTATTAATGCAAGCTGCTCCATTCTTGCTCTTATCTCAGTGAGTTCTTTTTCAATTTATACTTTGGTTTTCTGCTGGTGGTCTCCTCTTCCACCACGCTCATGGCCTTCAATAGCCATATCTATATTTACTTTTTGTCTACCCTCCTAGAAAACTTATGGATCACTCTATGCCTGAGAGCATCTCCATCTTCTCCTACAACTCGCCTGGCTGTCTATTGACTGTTGCAACCTCAAAGAATCACCACAGAGAATTATTACTTTGTCTCCTTTTACCTGATGTATACAGATGAATCTCTGCTTTTGATTCCACTCGATGTTACCATAATTTCTCCTACCGTCTCTCCTTTGTCTGTGAACAAAGTAACAGTCTCCTCTTTTTCTTTTGTCTAAAATCTACAGAAAAAAATTTGCTCTGATACCACTTGATGCAGACCCCCTACCTTAGCATGGTCCACTGACCTCCCAGTCTCTGGATCGTTCCAAATTCTGGGCCGAAATGGCTCTTCGGGATCCTGTTGGAACCCTTTGAACAAATCCATAGGTCCCTCATGAAAACTCCACTGGCACAAGAAATGCACCAGGTGAGAGTCTTCTCCTGTACACGACCACTAGATATGACTGCGACCTCTTTTGAAAAGGGATTTTGGGTTTCGTGACTTAGGGAATCTTGAAGTCGTGAGTCTCTTGACTCTTGAATCCCCAAAACCCAAAATGTCAAAATGCCGAAATGGCTTCACCGATGGTTAGCCCCTGGCCAAACCTTGGTCCATGTGACCACCTTCCCCATGACCACAACCCTATTCCAAAGGTGCATCACGTTTCATGACTTCGGGACTTTCGACGCCAAGCGTTCCAACTCCTTTTCCTTGTGCATCACGTTTCATGACTTTGGGACTTTCGACGCCAAGCGTTCCAACTCCTTTTCCTTGGGATTGCCGAAGTGTCGAATCCCGAAATGGCTCAATGTGTGACCGCAGCCCTGCTCCCAAGGCACGTCATGTTTCGTGACTTCGGGACATTCAATACTAAGCGCCCCGTCTCCTATTCATCGGGATGGCTGAAATGCCAAATCCCAAACTTTCGAAATGTCGAATCCCAAACTTTCAAAATGCCGAACTCCTTCGAAGTTCCTTCTCCATGGCACATCACATTTCACGATTTTGGGGTTTCTAACACCAAGCGTCCTGACTCCTTGTCCTCGGAACTTCTGGAAAGCCGAGCCCTGAACTGTCGAAATGTATGACCGTAGTTCCACTCCAACAATACGTCGCTTTGGGGACTTCGGGGTTTCCAATGCCGAAGTACCCGGTTTCTTGTCCTCGGGATGGCCGAAAAGCTAAATCCCGAAATGCCGAAATGTGTGACCCTGTTCCGTGACCACGCTACTCCCCCATTTGTTTTCGGGTTTTCACATTTTGGGACTTCGCGATCCCGACTGCAACAACTCCCTTCCCCTTCGAGCTCCCGGTATCCGAAATGCCGAAGTACCGATCCCCGAAACATCGGTATTCCGCTCCAAATTGGGATCAATGACTCATAGCCTCTCCTAATCTGATGGCTTGTGGCTTTTCAGGATTTCATCGTTCAAGAGTTTTGAACTCTTACCCTTTGCATTCTCGGTAGTCGAAATGCCGAAATCCTCATTTCAGGAATTTCCCCAAAACATCGACTGCTCACCACGTGTCCTTCTGTTGGACGATCATGATCCTTTCGGGATTTTGTGGGTCAGGAGTCCCGACTCTTTCCCCTTGTATCTCCCGGCAGTCAAAATGCCGAAATAGGCCTTTCGTTCCCTCTTCACATACGAGGTTTAAACCTTGTGCAACTTCTCCTGGATCTGATGGCTATCGGTCCATGCGCCCAGATCTGACGACCCAGATCTCTTTCTCCTGCACACTCTCCTCCTACTTGCCTGGACGTAGATTCAACGGTCCAGATCTCGTTCTCCCCAGCTAATCTAACAGCAGCTGTGCACCCTCCTGAGCTTGCGCTTCTTCCTGAACTTGGAAGACTTCAAACGCTTCAAAGGTCTCAACCTTTGCTCCTGCTGTGAAGCCTGTATCCTCAACTCCTACCTACGTTCTAAAGACACTATCCCTCCTGAGCTTTGTCGACCCTGAAAACTCAAAGAGTTTCTCAACCTTCGACTCCTTTCTTCTATTGCTCTGTGCCAAAGGCACGGTTCCTCCTAAGCTTCGGGACTTAGAATAAGTCCACCCTTGCACACTCTTTGTGCTACAGAGTATTTGACTAAACTCAAATCCAAAGTATTTCTTGTAAAGAAATGCTTCATGCCCTCCTGGTGTTCTTCGGCTCGATGCACACCTTGTAGAGCCTTTCTCCACAGAGTGTTCAACAGCTCTGTGAGTGTCTTCTCTTCGACACTTCCCTTTCCTTGGAACTCGAAATGGAGTTCTCTGGTGCACTCTTTGCACTCACTCAATGCCCTTCTAGTAGAGTTTTACAGAACCTTCAGTAGTTATGTTTCTTTTCTGTGCCTTCCTTTGCACAGTTCCTCATCCTCCAAGGTGTTCAGCAACCTTGAGCCTCCTCCTTGAATCTGTGAATCTTTCTGGTGTGCACTCCTTGCATGTTATTTCTGACTCCGCAGAGCTCATATGCTCACTCCTCGTGCTCGCTATAGAACTTTCATTGTTCTATTGTGCACTCCTTGCACGACCTAAAGAACCTAGACAGAAATCACAACTCGATCAGATAGACAATAAAATCTATCTATAACCTGTATCGACAGTATACAGGTGACACTCAAATGCATAAACATACACAAACAATTCATGGGTAGAAAAAACTACTCTTTGTATTAATTTCCAAATGCCTATACAAATGTTTACAAAGGTTGGACTATAACAAGTCTCAACTCTCTCTCGAGACCTATCTACCTGAGAACTCCCTCTGTAACTCTCTACTCAAATTTCTTAATTACAAAATGGGGGCTCTCTCAAGCTTATCCTCAACCACCATCTCTGAGCTATCGCTATCACCGAGCGGCGCCTATGGCTACATTACATAAATGGATGTCCAGTCCTGATAGATCTGGACTTAGCTACAGATAACCATTTAAGGCAACCTCAACCACTTCCTGAACAGTTGCATGGTCTGGCACTAAAATCCTTACAACATTTATTGAAATTTCAAATTTTAAAATTGAGAGGGTTGTGCCTCTCCCTTTCTCCATTAATGCATGCTGGATGTGCTGGTTGGCTGGCACGCTGCTGATGTGGAGTGATGCTCCTGCATCACTAGGTCTAGTATAATGTCTCTCATATTGAAATCCCCAATGTTAATGTTTAGTCTAAATTCCCTACCTGTTCTTCTTCTTGTGTGTAAGTGATTGATGGTTTTTGGTTCTAGATTTTCTTCTGTCTCGCTACTACATTTATTTAGTATGTTTTTCAATATTTTCACATATGAAGGATCACTTAATACTTTTACGCATGATTGTAAAAATCCTTTGATTGTACTTACTTGTCCCAGGGGTTTCATTCCATTGGTATGATCCAGTGATGGTGACATCTCATATTCTGGGGCTTCCTTGAATGGTTGTGTAGTTGAAGTCAACATTTTGTCCTCCTTTTGAAATTCTTGTCTGGCTTTCTTAAAGGTCTCCTTTTCTTTTGGCACGTTGAAATGATTTCTTGGTTCAATTTTCTTCTTTACCCATTGATTCTGTGCTGGTTCCTGTTGAACTATGTCAGTGCCTATTTGTGTTCCTCTATGAGTGACTATGTTGATGTTTCATCCGTCATCCCTTGCTTCAGCTGAAATCCACTGAACATTCTGATTGTTCTGGTTCCTCTTTTCCTGAATCTTTACTAGTAGTGTCAGACATTCCTCTGTATCGTGGTCCGATGCACAACAATACATACAAGTTGCTGGTGGAAGTGGACATTCCTGTGCATAATGTCCCAATTGCTGACAATTGTGACATGTGACTGGTCCTCTACCACATCCAAAACTTCCTATGGCTCATCCTCCTCCTTGGTAGCCTGCTCGGTCACCTCTCGGCACGTTATACTGTGGTGCCTGATTGTACTGAGCGGTGTTGTACTGGGGTTGTGTCGGGTTGTACTGCGGCTGCATGTTATTGTAGGGTTGTTGCACAGTATTGTACTGCTACTGCGCAATGTTGGATGGAGGTGGGGCTTGATTGAGTTGTGGCGTTGCTTGCCCAATCATCATTTCGGCTTGTACCCTATATGCATTTGATGTTCTCTCCTGCATCAGATCCATATTTCTACAATCTTTATCATCATGGCCCACTGATTTACAGAAGGTGCAATATGAATTCTTTGGAATTGTCTAGTATTTATGCATCATCATGCAGTGATAATGGTCGTGACTTGCTTTCTTGCATATTTCACACCATAATCCTCCCTGTGGTAGCGGATTTGGCATACCTGTTTCCATATACTACGTGAATGTTGGGCATTCGTTCTTGTAGTGTCCTTCCTTCTTACATGTGGTGCACCAAACGACTTCTCGTTTGTCCTTGTTCTTATTCTGGTTCAACTGAAATGTTAGATTCTTCAAATCCTCCTTTAATTCCTCAATAGTTGGGTTCATCTACTGGTACCGGTTCTCTTCCAATTCCAAGGATGCCTGCAGAGCCTCTACCCGTGTCTAAAATTTCCGCTGTCGTAAGGGATATTTTAAGTGTGGGAGTAGTGAGTTGACAAACATGTGTTGATGCTGCATCTCGGTCATAAGGTATTTTAGTTTTCCCTTTATTCGCTTGAATCTCTGGTCAATCTCCTATATAGACTCTCCTGGTTTCTGTCTTATCTTGATCATCTCGTTCATGTATTGATCCTATGAGCTCAACTTATGGAACTCATTAATCAATAGCTTCTTAATGTCTGCCAGTGTCCTTGTCGTCCCAGGGGAACTGTTTGTGTCTAGACTCATATACACGTCTAGTGCGCGGTCTCTTAGCATAATCGCTAGCTATGTGAGTTTGGTATCTTCATCAGTGATCTACTTTTCTTCCCAGATATTTTCACAAATGAACAAATTCTTATCAGGGTCTTCTGTTTCTTCCCCTCGAAATTCTGGTAATCTGATAGTGGGATCGTGTCCTGCCATTCTGAATACTGAACTACTACCTCCTCCGTGCGGTGTAGATACTTGACTAGTGTTGCCTGAACTGGCTCCTCCAGTTGTTTCTCCTTGTGTAGATGTACTTCCTGTTGTCAGACTTCCTTCGAACTTCAGTTGTCTAAATGACGCTGTTCTCTTTGGTGTATTAGTCCCACATGGGTTTATAGGTTCCACACTGACATTAATATGGATAGGATGGTTTCCTTCTCCTCCCGTTCTTGGACCTCGCATCTTCCTCTCGTATGTGGTGCACATGATTTCCTCAATATGCTCCATAGCTTAAAGATCCTCTACCTCTTCCTCATCGCTCGCCAAGCCTTCCCTCACGGCTATGACTCTCTTCTTGGTATTCACCTTATATTGGTAGGGTACTCCACTATGCGTCATTCCTAATGATGCCAAGATCCACTTGATATGGTCGTCATCCATCATGATCGGGTCCAAGGGTTCCTCCTCTTTCTTGCCTTTATCCTTACCTCCTTCCATTTATCCTCTCTCTATCAGTGTTTCCCCCCTTCCCCCATGCACGCAGGGAAGTTTAGCTGTCTGATTCCATTGTCATTACACCTTTGTTATATAGTAGTATCTTAATAGAAGTATACAAGGATTGAATGTACCTTCCTCGCGGTCCACATAGAAATTCTTTCTCTGCTACACTGTATGACTTTGCTGTGTCAACTGCAAATTCTATGATGAAACCTTCCACAATACTGTCAAGCCAAAAGTCTACTACACGAGTGAATTTGTTGTTCACTTGCTGTAATTGCTCAATATGTACCATAGTCCAATATAGTTGTCGAATCCGGTTCATTGTGTGGTTATCCTTCAACCTTAGTATCCACTCCTGTAGTAGATGCGGAAAATCACAGAAAAAGATTTCGTGTAAATCAGTAAACACGTATTTGTCCAGATATTTGCGAGGTGTGATTATAGGGTTTCTATTGTCTTTTTGTACAAACTATATCTCTTTGGTTCTCAACCAGCCTTCAATTTCTTCTTTCGTGGGGTTCCAAGGTCTCAACATTCCCTTCTAATGTCTCATTGCTCTTCTTGTTTCGCTCATTCTTTTCTCGTTCAATCTATCTCATCTACTCAATCCCCTCTTGTTCCTATTAACATGACAACAAAACCATTTGTTGGTTACTACTCTCCTTTACCATCTGATTTATTGACCCAGGGTTCATGTATTTCGGGTTTCCAACAAAGCCTCTAAAACTATCAGCCCTCCTGGTAAACTAGAAGGCAACACAATACATAGAGTGCACTGCGTAGTCTCACCCGAGATAGATTTAAATGGGTGGTTGTAAGACTCAGGTGTTTACAACCTAAGATTGAGTATGAGATAGGGGTTTATTATTCAGAGCCATATACTACGAATTGTGATTGCAATCTACTATTACTCACAGGTGCACATTTATCTTTCACAGTTTATCTCCCAAATAGCACAATCGTATTCCATAACAATGTATTAACTCAATCATTAAGCATAACAACTAACTGTTGAAAGAAGACAAAGATGTACATGCATTCATCACATTACACAGATATTACTGTGGTTCAACCCCTCCTGGGCTACGTCCAAAAAGATTTGTCTCTTGGCCCTTTTATTATGGTAGTTCTGCATCTCCATCACCGCGCACTTACAATTCTCCTCAGATGGGTAAGATCTATATGAGGCAAACTAGATTGCACCAGGCTCCACAACCTACGATCTAATCCTCAGATATTCCTTCTCTCCTCTGTTCTTAGCTCAACAACTTACAAAATTGATCCATAACAGTATTACATAACGCATCAACTCGTACCTACTATTATAGAGTATTACAAAAGCTGAACTAATACAAAAGTGAACCAACCTCTATATGATACATGTGTATCCCTATTTATATATATCAAGCTCTTTATCCATTTACAATGTATTACCAAAACCCTAACCCTACCGACGTTAGGTCTTCCTCCCATGCGCATGTGTTG
>ML778681.1:538482-555802 GCA_009831015.1 Picea engelmannii
TTTTAATAACAAATGAAATGATAAGAACGAAAAAATATAGGATCAGACAGGACTGAAGATCATTTTTAAAACTCCTAAATTCTGTCTTTAAAAAGTTGAAGATAGAAGGATTTCTACTCCATTTCAATTCCATGTAAATAACCACTAGATCTTGGAAAAAACAACTATATTCTTTCCATTCAACAAAGAAATACTCTATTGTTGATTTAGGAATATCTATAAGAGCTTCACCGATTTCTGAAGATTGTTGATCCACATCTACTAGGAAAAAGGGTAATAATGATTGATTTTGTAAGCTCTCTTCATTCTTATTTTATACAACCGACATTAGTCCAACATGACCCCATTTACTACCTTCCCCTAAATATGATGCATGACTGTCATACATAGGCTTATTGTTGATGCTTTCATCATGCATCGATATAAAAATTTGTTCCTTATCAGAACCATGACTATTCAAGAATGAATCTGAGTTTTGATTGATATTATGAAGCTCTATAGCTAATTCTGAAACAAGTTTTTCTTCGTAATATGTTTGGTATCCTTCCTCTATATTTGAAATGGTAGGTTGATCAGGGGAAAAATATAATGCATCTACAACCCTGTAATCATCAATACTATGACTAACTATATCTCGAAAACCTTCTTCTTGGGAAGCATAAGTAGAAAGAGTTCCATGTATGAATGATTTCGTATCCACATCTTCATTAGTACAATCTCTTCCATCCTCACTACTAGACAAATTTATATGTTGAATATATGAATGTAATTACTCACAACAGTGTTCAAAAATAAGTTCTTTATAAAAATACATTTTACAATTCTCATTGAATGCAACATGGAAATCTCTCAAGAAAAATATGTTGGAAGCAAGAAGGGAAAAGTACCATTCTCGTGCATCACCCTTTAAAGAGTACTTGAACATTTTCATCAACACATTCTCATGATGTATGTCTAGTTGATCCATGCATTTACAAAATGTAATGAGATGTTGTGCAGGATTGTCCCCCTTGTCTTCTTTGAAAATAGGAAGTTAATCCATCCATTCTGATGGTGGAGGCACTAGAGGGACAACTGAAAAATTGAGAGGTACAAACCTTCATGCCAAGATAGCCTCCATGGCCTTTGTCATCCTGAATCAGTGAAGTCACAACCAAATCCTTTATTCATGGAGTGGAGTCACCATGTGAATGATGCAGTATGAATATGTCTAGCTTCAATTCACATCCAAAGCTGGAACTAATCAATGTCATTCAACCAGGGAATATCTTCAACTTCGTCCCTAGTAATGGTGCCAAAAATGTTATCACTAAGAGTCACCCTCAGACTGTTAGAGGATGAGCCCAATACCCATTTGATTTAAATTATTAAAACTAGTTATACTTGGTGGATCAGCAAGAGACGAGTAAAATGGAGGGCAACATACTACTTGCAAATACATTCTAGTGGGCATGGAGTCATAACATTCTGCAGATCAAAGGCAATCAGGTTGCCTACCAAAAAAAAGGATTATGCAAGAATGACTAGAACAATAGAAGGTAAAAAAAAATAAGAATATCCACATAACATATATCTTTTCTGAAAGATAGATTAAAGAGTGCTTGAACAATAATCAATGATTAACAGGAAATTACCAAAAATCCTTTGTAACTCATGAATCCATTAACCAAAGGAAGTTTTTGATCTTCAAAGTCTGTAAATATTACTCAAGCAATATGATAAGAAAGAATGGAAACCAGATAAAAATAGTCAGGTATCACAACTTTCATGAATCTCTAATGGCATAAATTCCTATAGCACATGCCCTCTAGCTTACAAATACATAGATAAACTGCCCCTGCAGCTCTCTCAACCTCTCTCTAGTCATGAACCCTTTCTCCAAGAACTCCCTCCTTAATTAAATAGAAAATAACATCCAAAATATCCTTAGGTGGTCACATCCCATCTCTTTCATTGGATTTTGGGCCTTGGAGATAGGTGGAAACATTCAAAGAGACAAAAATCCAACAAACTGCTAATTTTTAGGAAGTTGTTGGAAGTCATTAATAAATCTGTTGCTAACTCACTGCATGACGTTTTAATGGAGCTAAATATTAGTTCCATGTTTCCTTTATCATCTAACTGATATTTGAGAGGTCATTTGAACCCTCCTTGATAGGTGGCAACCTCCAAACAAGGCGAATATCCAATAACTGTATGAGTTTGCAACGCATTGGTGTTTTAATTTTATCTTCCAAATGCCAAAATGGATCAGGTTTATTTTTTTTCATCAGGTCAATGCCATAATAATTCTCCCCCACAAACAATTTTATAACAACCCACATCACCATTTGGGATTTATGATCAAATCTTTAGAAGAAGATGCTACATGAAATGAGTTTGTGGCGCCAGTTTGCAGCACACTATTGTTTTAATTTTATCTTTCAAATGCCAAAATGGGTCAGGCTGATTTTTGGTCATCAGATCAATTCCCTAATCAAGCTCCTCCACAAATAACTTCATAACAACCCACATCACCATTTGGGATTTATGATAAAATATTTAGAAGAAGTTTCTACAGGAAATGAGTTTGCAACGCCTCTAACAACGACGCTCCGAACTTTCCTGTAGGTTTTGTTTTGTTCCAAATCAAATCAACTGATACCAAAACCATGCAAGAAGCCTTGAAAACCTCTGATAAACCTGCTACAATTTCTGAGTAATGAAAATAACTTGCATAAATAGTATATTCATAGCAGCATAGGACAAAACATTCCTTATATTTACAAGCTTGCATATATAATATATCATAGAAAAATTGATTGAAAGTTGCAGACATAATGATTTATATTCTTCTTGTTGTTGAACATTACACTAACAGTTCTTCAAGCTATTAATATACCATACGTTGTTACAGAGAGTTTGTAGTGCCAGAAGTGGTAGTATGTGACAGTTTGCATTGAACTGTGAGTTTGTAGCGCCTTTAACCAGTTTGCAACGCGTTGTGTTTTAATGACAATGGAGATGAATTTTATACCTTTCATTCTTTACAAATTATGACTATTACCATGATGACATGAAGACTCTTGTACATGTGTTTCAAATTAGCCTCCTAGACTTAGGACAAACCAAGACCATGATTTAATGATAGAACACATGACTCAAAACCTTGAGACCATACCCATATGACTAAGACCTAAGCTTTTAAAACATAGCTGATATCAGAAAGACTAATCACATGATTGACCAAGACCAATGGAGTCTTTCTGAGAACAAACTTAGCAAAAATTTAAAAAAAAATGAGGGAAAACCATGACTCTGTACATTCTATGTGATAACAGTGTTCAAAAACTAAATGGAAAATAAAATTTTCATGTACATATTGCATTAAAAAATTTAATATTATATATGAATGTACATTTAATTTTTGGTCTAGTGAAAAATAGTCCTCAATCTTTCCTTTTTTCTTTTCTTCTTTTTAACTTCATGCCACCCCCTTAGTGAAGGCTCCATTGAGACTAACAATAATTTATAAAATAGATGATCAAGATTCATAGGAGAAATTAGATGTTGAAGATTTGGATGATGTGTCAACACCTTATCGAAATAGAAGTTGTCCAGGGAATGAAGTGTCTTCATTTGCAACTACCACTATCAAGGTATTATGGTCTTATTCTCTATCTAGTGTAAAGGGTGTTGATTCTAAACCTATACTTCTAGGCATCGTTTGGTATCCTTATTTGATATTGTAGCCTATTGATGTTCTACACTCTATTTCTCTTCACCATTTGACAATGGTTGTTTAAATGATTTCCATCCTTTGAGCTTTTTTATACTCTAATATAGGTTGTATCCATTGCATTATATTGTTAACATTTTCACTTCTTTAACTTGAGGTGAGTTTATTTTTAAGGATATTTGAGAAGTCTCTTTAATAAACATATTAATGAGCATAGTTATACTCTATGAGTGATATTATATATAATGAGAGCCAACCCAATTATATAGTGCAACACACGAAGGGGACATGACCTTACACCCCAACTGTTTATTATTATTATTATTATTATAAGACCTAATTTGACATTATACACTAACATCCCCCTTAAAATTGATTTAGGGGCAAGTAAGAGACATTATGATAATCCCTCCTTAATGAAAAATTTATTTATCTGACATAACCAAAGATTATGTACAAGTAAGAATAATCTTGATAGGAAACATATGACATAGGGAGACAATTCAGATACTACTTAATGTCAAAGATGGATTTACTATAAGAAAAATTGTTGTTAAACAAGGCCATTTTGACCTATGTCTACTAGGCAATGGTTTTATCCTCTTCTTGGGGAGGTTTTGCAACATCTTATTTTTCATTTAGGTTATTAATCGAGACATTTTGAATTCCATCCACTGAGATGACAACGTTTTATCCTCTTGTGATGGAATTTATTATAATTTTACTTATGGACTTGTCCTCTAGGGACCTTGGCGTTGGTGCAAATTCTAGTGAATAGAGAGAAATATTTTTCCACTCTCATGAAGTGACCAGGATAGAGAGTGCATAACTATGTTTCAAGACGGTAATTTAGGGAGGTTTTATTGGTTTTATAATGAATATGTATCTTCTCCCTGCATTGTCATGCCTTAAATATTAGCTATAATGTATCTGTCAATGTGGAATCACCACGCTCTTTAGCTTCAATGTATCTACTAGTGAGGAATCACCAACATTTTGGCTCTGATGTATTTATCAATAAGGAATTATCTTTGATTATGTACATCCATAGTTTTTTATTCTTGAGGAATCCCTCAAATTGGATTTTCCAAGACTCAAAATTTGACTAAGTAAATATTATTCCAAAATTCTCCCTTATTATGCACTTGGGTGAGATAGGTAAAATGAATTGACAAAATTTCAATGAACCCTCCTTAAGGTAGCTTGAAAATTCAATTCACTATCTCTAATTCACATATGGGAGTTGTTAAAATATTCAATATCTTATCTACACATCATACCATGTATGCAAGTATTGTTTCAAGGTGTAAATCACTCAAATTGAATATCAAGAATCATCATCCAAAAATTTTGTAGAACTTTGGGATCTAAAACACTTCCTTACAATTGATCTATTTCATAGCATGTGGACTTACATACCAATTTACACTAAAATATTACATGGGTTTGCAAAGCCTCTATATATGTTTTTACTATACCTTGTCACTACAAAAAAATTGCATAGATTTACAATGCCTCCATGAGTCTTATAATACCATCTAAGTATCTCACCATCCCACAAAACCAAGTGAGTTGGATAAACACTTTGAGATAGTTTGAAACTACCAAAAACCTTGTGAATAACACTTTGAATTAAAGGATCCTTGAAGTTGATGCATTTATACTCATAGTTATTAATGAACATGAAGTCAACATCAAATAAAACTCTATTTTGAGATTATCATAACAATAATCATGAAAATATATGAGTAAAGACTAAGGTGTTCCACTCTTCTTGGAAAGCATTACATTTATCATCATTGAGAGTGTAAATTTTCCTATATGATTCCAAGTGGCCATCCATTACTTATTCTAAAAACAACCCATAATAGGACAAGTCTAAACGTTTTATGGTTTTTTTTTTTTTTTTTTGTAACTATTATCAGAATCTGACTATTCAATTGTTGGAGAAATGACAATTTTCCATTACTTAAATTGCATTTTTTAATGCATAAATTGATTCAATGCCCTAAAAAACCTCTAGAGCCCTTAGATTATGCACTCTCAACAACTAAAATATGCAATTCCAACAATCCTTCTAAATTTCTCACTAGATTTTTGGCAAAACTAGTTGGAAACATTTACCCGGAAAAAATAAAAAAATGTAGAATGTTTAGACTACACACCCATAATACATTAATGTTTGAAAACACAGGTATTCCAACAGTGGACGAACACCTTTAGTAACCACCCACACAACCAAATCAAATATCAACACACCGGTGTTTTTATGTCGTAAAACCCCTATGGGGAAACATCCATGGCCCAAGACAACACAACCACTTGGAGCAATTTATTAATGCAAAAGAAAAATATTACAAAGAGATTTACAAGATATTTTATCACAATCAATCATCGAAAAATGACCTCCTATGCTCTTTAAATAGAGATCATGGACCAATTAGGTCTTAAGCCACAAACCAATGTAGTTATTAAGACCGAGGAGAATATGAACCATTTTATCACTCTATGTCAAGAACATATTGAAACAATCAGATTGCCTAACTACAAATGCATACTAATGCATACTAAAGAAACACACTTTTACCTAACAAGAAATTGGACCAAGTTGATCTTAACTAACCCCTAAGTATCTAAATATCCTAACATCCCCCCTTAAGAAAAACTTGGGATAGGATTGAAGGATTTACAAAGGAGACACAATAGGATAAGGAAGGAGGCATTAGAGCCTATCCCCCTTTAATGACAATTTCCTGAGATCCTAACATAAATCGAAGTTTGGAAAACTTCGCTTCTATAAGAGACTTTGTGAATATTTTAGCAACTTGATCTTCTATAGGGAAAAATAGCACTACAATAACTCAATCATGAATGAGCTTTCAGATCAAGTGCATGTGTAGCTCAATGTGTTTGTTGCACTGGGACTTTGGCGAGATTGATGGCACTCTAATTGTCACACCAGAGGGTTGTCATAATTTCAACACACTGATGTTTTTACATGGTAAAACTCATATGGGGAAATGTCCACGACTCCATCCAATGTGGCCACTTGGAGAAATTTATTAATGCAAAAGAAAAATATTATAGAGAGATTTAAAAGAGAGTTTCAATTAATTGATCATCATAAAATGACCTTCCATGCTCTTTAAATAGAGATCATGGACCAATCGAGTATTAAGCTACATATTAATGTAGTCGTTAAAATATAGGATAATATGAACCGTCAGATCACTCTATGTCGGGAACATATAATGACCATTGGATTACCTAACTACAAATGCATACTAATGCATACTAAAGAAATACATTTTTTCCTAATGACACATTAGACCAAGTTGATCTTAACTAACTCCTAAGTGTCTAAATATCCTAATAATTAACTACATTAATTTTAATTTTCATATTTGAATTTTTTTTCTTAAATAATTAGTATTTAAACCCATGATCATAAATTAGTATCATAAAAATTTAAACATTCACACTTAATGTAAAAACACAATTTTTTAAGGAATTCAACACATTCCATCTTAAAAAAAAAAAAAAATAATGAATTCAATACACTCCATTACATAGTTTTTTTAATGAATTCTCTACACTCCATTTAAAAGCACAATTTTTTAGTGAGCTCAACATTTATGATACTTAAATTTAAATGACACTTACATTTAAAATATACTATCATTACCACCTAGATGATTAGATATCCAACCCGTAATCGAAAAGATCCAATTGCAAGTGTGGATCTTTTTCTTCCTACAATTTTCTATCATGCAGTTGGGCTATCATGGACTTGAATTAGAGACCTTTCCCATGAAGTAAATCATCGCACCTGCGATACTATCTAATCAACTAATTAGAAGAGAATCAATAGATTAATTTTCAGGAGTGATTCATCCTTCCCGAATGCAGCATACAACTTCATCTCCATTATACTCTTCTCTCCAAGTGTGTTGTTTCCCTTTCCTTTTCTTTTTATTTTCTCACTAAACCAATGACAAGCAAGTGAAAATGAATTTTTATTAGAAAATAAGGTGTTGAAACACCCTCATGGCCTAACCTCGGGACACTTCAAGATCCTTTTTCAAACTTCTTCTATTTCCATCATTATGAGATGGATAAAGGAATCCCATTGCAATGATCCAAGGGTCATTCATAGTGGGGGGTCAAAGACCAAGGAGTTATTTTTATTTACACCAATCATTCTACAATTCTTATGACTATATACATTCTACTTGGTCCCATGGAAAAATAAATTGACATAATTTCATTTTAGGTTATTCCTTTAGGGAATAATGAGGAAATCCTATGAATTGTTTCATCCTATGGACCTCAAGGAAAAGAATGAAAGGCATTGAATGGTACAATCACTCCATCACCTTGTTGGATAGTTGGTTGTCATTGATGTCAACTTTGGTCAATCCTAGAAGAATCCCCGAATCAAGGTTGGAAGCATTTAAAATTTATGGGTGTATTTGTAGAAGTCTCCAAAATGGTCTCCTTATGGAATAAATTTAAGCATGGCCCTCATAGGAATATGATTTTAATAACTCTACAAGAAGCCCCAAAAATATGGTTAAGAGGTTAAGTGGTTGAGAAGCCCCAGAGGTGTGGTCATGAAGCCCGAAGTTGTTTGAAGAGAAAGAGGATGAAGGGCATGAAACATGTATGAAAAAATCTCATAGATGGATAATCCTCATCATGTTGTTTCCGATGGTAGGTGATAAGTCACATGGTTCCTCACAGTTGAGGATATTTTCCCTCTTAAAGATGAAGCCCCCAAAGAAAATGAAGAAACCTCAGATATAAGGACAAAAAGTTACAAGTCAACCCCGAAAAAGTGTTGCAAATAAGAAGTTACAAATTGACCCCATTACAATGAATATTAAAATAAATATTAAGCATATTTTTGGTAAAGTCATCCCCAATGGAATAATCATTAAAAATTATTTTGAATTTTATTTGGGTCAAGTCGACCCTAAAAAGAGGGTGTTATATCTAGTATAAATAAGGCACCTAGGAGTTAATTTGTAACATTAACTCTAGTGATTTTTATATTAGGTAAAAAAGGAGATATGAGGATAATTTAAGAGGGAATATGAAGTAAATAAGGGAGAAATTCCAAGGGAGGATGAAGTCTTGTGATGATGTGTTCAAAGGTATGTTATTTAAAGGGCATCTTACCATTTTTGCTATAACTTGTTTTCTAGAATGATTCATATAGAGAAACATGGAGGTTGTTGAGAAGCCATATCAAAGTACTTGTGGTAAAAATTCCATCTTTTGGGTCGTTTTAGTTTTGGAGATACACGTTGTGGAAGATAGGATTTTCGACTAGCCTTGAAACTAGTCTCAAACAAGTGTTCTAAGAAAAACAATGATAAATTATTCATAGAGGATCCAAATTATATGCGAACAATTGAATTGGAAACAATACAGTCCATAGTATGTTGTGTGGGTGTTTCAAAACTAGATATCGAATATTCAGCACGTGGGATTCTCTACAAGTTCGCTCTCCATAACATGCCATAATTCAACAAGGTATTTCATTTTTGCTATAATGCCTTTTCAGGGATGACTCAAGGAGTGAAACTTGGAGGAATTTCAGAGGAGATATTGAAGAATAATGGGTACAAGTTTCATATGTTTTTTCATTATAGGAACAAAGTTATTCTTGTTGAAAGTTATGTTTTGTGACTAATCCAAAAACTAGTCCCGCAAGACTGAAGTAAAGTCAAATGAAGATGCTATCGTTTTGTTGAAGAAGTTGAGGAAGGTTTGCAAGTTTGTGATCACATACACCCGTTTTCTACATGACTAAAGGTCTTCTTTATATGTGTTCTATTTTGATGATTATGGTATATTCTTAAGGCATGTCTTGGATGTTTTGGCACATTCTTAAGGCATGATATTGGCACATGGTTTGAGGCACATGTTGAGGATTTTGAACATATGTATGAGAGGTTCTCTTAGTGATATTGACATATAATTGCATATATATGTCTTGTTGATGATGATGTTGATGATGAGATATCATTATTAGTGACAGTGACAGATACAATGACAGTGACAGTGACAGTGACAAAGAGAGTGACAGGTTGATTATTGGTGATAGGTTGAGTCTATACTTATATTTCATAGTGGATTGAAGGGGAAAGGAAAGGGGGTTGTATCCTCCATCCAGTTGGAGATGGAGAACATAGGGAGTTGGACCTTCCTTAAGGTTGGAGCCTGTAAATTAGGGGGTTGGGGCCTCCTTCTAGTTGGGGCTGGAGAATTTGGGGAGTTGTAGCTTCCTTTAGGTTGGATCCTCTAAACAGTGGGCTGGAGCCTCCTTCCAGTTGGTGCTTCCTATGAATGTAATGTTTTGATATATAAGAAAGCATTGTGTGGTTTTCCACATAACAATATCATGTACTGTGTATATGTGGATATGATGTGATGCATTGTTTATGATATATTGAATGCAATAATAAGTGATAACTAATTGAAAAACTTGATGATTACGTGTTTTGATTAAAAGTGGTAAAAAATGCTCAATATTGACNCCTCAGTATTGGTGAATATTCCAACAATTGGTATCAAAGAGGGTCCTTTAAGAATTAGTCTAATTGATGGAAGGTAGATCATGGATAATAGATACACAGATAATGGAATACCAATATTTGATGGTTGAGATGGTTAGAATTATAAGATGTGGAATATAAGGATGATTTTTTTTTACAGTCACAAGGATTTTACGTTTGGTAATCAGTTGTTACAAGATACACCACTTCAAAGAAACCAAAGACTACGACCAAGAAGGAATTGGAAAGAAACAACCAAATATCAATGGATTTATTCTTGGAAGGATTACCTGATTTAGTAAAAGACAAAGTGGGACAATGTTCATTAGACAAAGAGATTTCAGATAAGGTACACAATCTCTACTATAAGGAAACTTATGTTATCAAAAATCCAGAGCATGTTCATCAAGATGAAGAAGATATCGATATGAAACAAGAAGAAAGATGCTCATTATATCAGACATATTAAGAAGAAGAATATTTTGAAGAATGCATAGTGTATTTTGAGGTTGAACTAATCGGGGCTTTAAGTGAGATAATAAAGGAAAGGAGGGAAAACAAGTCTCTCAAGGAAGAATTGATCAAGACAAAGGAATGTGTTGAAGAAGTCAATCAGGTTATCATAAATATAAAAGATCAGCTGGAAGAAGCCAAAGTGATTGAAGAGAATCTCAAGGATCAGTTGAAAGAGAAACAATGTTTGGAAGATGAAATCGTATCACAAAGAAAGGAAGTAGCAAAGAGAGAAGAAATTTTGACAAGTCATCTCAAGGGAAAATTTGAGGACTTAAATAAGATGGAAGTAGAATTTAATCAACAAGAAAGAACACTTGAAGAATAAATCATCTCCTTGAAGGCCAAGGTTGAATAATCAAAGAGAACGAAAGAAGTTATGAAGATTCAGATGATGAAGAAGGAAGACGATTGTGAGAATCTTGAAGAAGAAGTTGTCACATTAAGAATTGAATTTGACAAGCTCAATAAGAAATTGAAGAGCTCTCAAGTACTAGAAGATATCATTAGTCATCAAATGCCACCATACATTAAAACAGGTGTTGGATACATTGGTGAGGCCTCATGTAAAGAATATGCAGATACCAATCCCAGCAAGAACATCAAAGAGAAAGGATGCTCCACATAGCCAATAATGAAATTTGAAGAGAAGTGTTTCAGGTTGTTGGAAAGGAAGACTGAAGAGAAGGATAAAACACATGCAGACATTCTCAAAGGAATGAATCATGGTCAAAAAGATTCAAAGAGGAATGAATACATATGAGATGTATCTCAAAATAGAACTTTTATCCCCAGGTATCAAAGAAGCTTCAATCATTGTGAAGGAAACAATAGAAGAGAAGATTGTGATCAACCGAGGCATGAATTTATAAGAACTACATCACAAATAAGATAATTTAATCCCAGGTATCAAAGTTTATTTTATGGTCATTGTTTTACTTGTAATAACTTTGGACATAAAGTTGTATATTGCAGAGCTTATGGGAGAAATGTTCAAACAAGAAATGTTTATGTGGCTCCACACGATATTGAATGTTACAAATGCCACAACCTTGGACACATAGCTCGTGACTATAGAAGCATGATGGATACTCCCATGAAAGAAAAAATTGATATCAAGTACAAGAAGGTTTGGAGAAAAAAGAAATAACATGAAGAGCGGGTGAATGAAGTACTCATAAAAATCATACTCTCAAGATTTGCAGTAGTACAAAATCTTGATGAATCTACATGTAAAGAGGAAGATGGAAATGATGACTCTGCATTAGAGTGGCTTCATCTATCATTCTAATCCATCTAGTTTGGAGACTCCCAACAATGTGAATATTGAAGAGAAGGATTCTAAGAAACAATATATTAGTCAACAATATGTGTACAAGAGTTATGAAAAATTGTTATGACATATGGACAAACATGATTTCATGAGATATTTGGAATGTCTAGAAGAAAATACTTGACATGAGCCAGAGAGGATACATGACAGTGGATGAAAATCATGAGTTCAGAAGGAATTTCAGAAACGAAGATGGACTCATTGTAAATCATCTGACTCAGAAGTAAAGTGTATTGACAAGTGAAACCATCTAGGAAGGAAAGCAGTGAAAGGCACAACAAGACAGAGAGAAACCATTAGGAAGAGTTATATTATCAAGAGAATATTGTTGGATTATTATGTCATTGATGTCAGTTCAGTGAAGATGATAATCCATGAAGACTTGAATTCAAGTGATGAAGAAACCTTAACATGAATTCTTTTCATAAACATCACTCAATTATAGTAATAGGAAGCACCAATGGACAAAAAAAACCAAAAGAGAGGAAATAAAGCATATACATGAATCCCCACATTGATCTACATGACATCCTACAAAAGAAGACACATGGAGAGAAATCACCAGAGGGAGTTACCCTTAATGTCAAAAGGGAAGATAAGGAATAAAAGGAAAAGAGAAAGATCAGAAGCATGAAGACAGAGGGAACACATGAAGACATAGATATATTTTTCACAGAAGGTACATTGTCAGTGGGAGTCACTCTTTGATATTGATATCAAAAGGGAAGAGAAATATCAAGAGAGAAAGCTAATAAGCATGAAGACAGGGGAAGAAACCCCAAAGAGAGTTAACCTTTTCCATTGATGTCAAATTGGGGAGAAGCATGAGGAGAGAAAGATCGAGATAATTGGTCATAGGTGGAGTATGAGTGTTGACATCAATTCCAAAGGGGGATATTGTTGGATAGTTGGTTGTCGTTGATGTCAAATTTGAACAATCCTAGAAGAATCCCTGAAGCAAGGTTGGAAGCATTTATAAGTGATGGGTGTATTTGGAGAAGTATCTAAAGTGGCCCCATTATGGAATAGTTTTAACCATGGCCCTCATCGGAAGATTCTTTGAAGAAGTCTACAAGAATCCTTGGAAATGTTCCTAAGTGGTTAAGTGGTTGAGAAGCCCTAGAGGTGTGGTCATGAAGATATATGTTGTTTGAAGAAAAAGAGGATGAAGGAAATGACACATGCATGAAAAAACCTCATAGATTGATAGTCCTCGTCATTCCATTTCCAATGGTAGGTGGTACATCACATGGTTCCTCACAGTTGAGGATATTTTCCCTCTTAAAGATGAATCCCTGAAAGAAAATGAAGAAGCCTCAGATCTAAGGAAAAAAAGTTACAAGTTATCCCCTAAAAAGTGTTGCAAACAAGAAGTTACAAGTCGACCCTAAAAAGAGGGTGTCATATCTAGTATAAATAAGGTACCTAGGAGTTCATTTGTAACATTAACTCAAGTGATTTTTATATGAGGTAATAAAGGAGATTTGAGGAAAATTTTAGAGGGAATATGAAGTGATGAAGGGAAAAATTCCAAAGGAGGATGAAGTCTTGTGATGATGTGTTTTAAGTTATGTTATTTAAAGGTCATCTTACCATTTTTTCTATAACATCTTTTATAGAATGATTCAGATAGAAAAATTTGGAGGCTACTGAGAATCCATATTAGGGTACCTGTGGTAAAAATTACAACTTCTGGGTCGTTTATTTTTGGAGATACACTTTTTGGAAGATAGGGTTTTTGACTAGTCCTGAAACTAGTCTCAAACAAGTGTTCTAAGAAAAACAATCATAACTTCTTCATAGAGGATCCCAATTCTGTGAGTCCAATTGAATTAAAAATAGTAAATTCTATAGTATGTTTTATGCATGTTTTAGAACTATATATCAAATATTCATCACATGGCCTGCTCTACAAGTTCACTCTCAAGAATAGGCCATAATTCAACAAGGTCTTCTAGTTTTTCTATAACTCATTTTCAGTGACGATTCAAGGAGTGAAACTTAGAGAAATTTTATAGAAGATATTGACAAATATTGGGTACAAGTTTCAAACATTTATTCATTACAGGTACAGAGTTATTCTTGTTGAAAGTTATGGTTTGTGACTAATCCAAAAACTAGTCCCGCGAGACTGAAGTAAAGTCAAATGAAGATGTTATCCTTTTGTTAAAGAAGTTGAGGAAGTTCTATAGGTATGTGATCACATACACCAGGTTGCTACATGACTAAAGGTATTTTTTCCAATGTTTCTATTTTGGTGGTTATGGTATATGCTTAAGGCATATCTTGGATGGTTTGTCACATGCTTAAGGCATGCTCTTGGGAGATGGTTTGAGGCATATGTTGATGATGTTGAGAATATGTATGAGAGATTATCTTAGTGATATTTTCATATTATTGAGTAGATATGGATTTTTTATGATGATGTTGATGATGAGATATCAATATCAGTGACAGTGAAAGTGATAGTGAAAGTGATAGTGACAGTGACAGTGACAGTGACAGAGACAATGGCAGGTTGATTATCAGTGACAGGTTGATTATTGGTGACAGGTTGAGTCTATACTTATATTTCAGGGTGGAAGGAAGGGACAAAGAAAGGGGGTTGTAGCCTTCTTTCAGTTGGAGCTGGAGAACACAGGGAGTTGGAGCCTATAAATCAGAGGGTTGGAGTGTCCTTCCAGTTGGAGATGGAGAATTTGGGGAGTTATAGCTTCCTTTAGACTGGAGCTTGTAAACAGGGGGTTGGATCCTCTTTCCAGTTGGTGCTGGAGAATTTGGAAGTTGGTGATTCGTATGAATGTAATATTTCGATATATAATAAATCATTATGTGGTTTTCTCCCATTTGGGTTTCCATGTAAAACTATGGTGTAATGTGTATATATGTATATGATGTGATGCATTTTTTATGGTTATATGTTTAAGATATATTGAATGCAATCATAAGTGATAATTGCTTGAAAAAATTGATGATTACATGTTTTGATTAAAAATGGTAAAAAGTGATCAATACTTATTCACCCCCCCTTCTCAGTATTGGTGAATATTCCAACACACCCTAACTTGAATGAAAAGAGTGATGCCATGTTTCTTGGTCCTTGAAAATGTGTTGTTAATTGCAAAATTTTCCACATCTAGGTTGAACTTCAACTTGTGCTTGATAGATGAGTCATCCATACATTGATAAGAGATATGTGGATTCTCGGGAAGAGAGGATTAGGAGGGAAAACTTATTAATTCCATTATCAGTAATGATGAAAAATGATTATTTATTTCTAGTTCAACATTCATATAGCTCATAACTCATTTTTTAGATGTTATGCCTACCAATAATTGTAGTTTCATGATGTAATATGTGTAACTGTTATTTGTTTAACTATTGCATGTTGAATTTGTAGTGTATTTTTTTACTTATGATGGTTTTATATTTTTATCTATTTCATGTTGAATTTGTAGTGTGTTTTTGAATTACGATGGTTTAATATTTTTATGTAAATAATTGAATATTATTATTAACTAATTTTATTGAAAATTTGTATATTTTTTTAAATAACTTATTTGATTTTATAACTTTATAATTTAGTGAAAAGGGTTAATTTTTTATGAATTTGAATTTTATTTATTTATTATCATATAACTATACAATATTTGTTAAAATTAAAATTTGGATTGATAAAATTGTTTCTTTTAACACATAAATAGATCTAGGACCCTCGAATATCTCTACTACAACTAGATTGTGTAATGTTAACGTTTTATATTTTCAACTTCATCAATCCAAAATTATTCTTACCAAATTCCACGTTTAAATAATCAATATCCCTTCATGTTATTTTAAATAGTCTAACAAAAATCTTAAAATGTTTAAATTACAACCAATTTATCATAAATAACAATATCTACATTCAAATTAGTGTCTCTAACATTTGATTTCTTTCTTTGAATACTTAACTCTTAGCAATTATTATTAAACTTCTCAAATGATACACTGCCAAATTATAGTTCTGTGCTAAAATATTAGACCTCCCAAAATGATTGCATCTGCAGTTAAACTTAAAGTACATTGATAATTACATTCTTTTTCCAACCACACCCTAAAATAATCACTTAATTACCATGCATATAAATGTCTCTATCCAAATTTCAATTATCAAAGCTTCCTACCAATCATATTGTGTTTTCACAAGCTTAATTATTTATATGAATATGTCATCAATATTTGTTTGTATTTTTTAAAGTAAGAAAAAAATTATAATACACAAAGTTATTGGTGATAATTTTATTAATACAATCTCAAGATTTTGACATGTAACAATATTATTATGTGCAAATAAAACTTGGCCACTTAATATAATCTATTGGTGGTTCATAATATGGTAAATTTCCACTTCTACTGGATGGATTTGGGTTTTAGGTCATTACCTTGTTTCTTTACGTCTGAGGAAGAATTTTTTTTAGCTAATGAAAATCAATTTTAGACTATACTTTAAGACTTAGAAGTTATTTCAACCTAGATAGTATTTACAAGAAAGTCAATCTCTTACACCATCATCATCACTAAGTCATATAATAATAATAAAAACATACATTTGAGGCTAGCAACAAATTACATGGTGTTGGTTCATAGAGTTTTCTGCAAACTTGGGTATTTTGTAGGTTTTCCTCCTCTCTTATAAGATAGGGGAGAGAGAAGATGAATTTTCCTACATGGGCTTCTTATGCCAATTTCCTAAGTACATGAATATATTCTAACAAACTGATTACAGAGGTAAATAAAAAAATACAACATTTTTATCACATTATTTCTCTAATCCCTCTTTTGATCAAGGGAAATTCAAGAGTTACCTGACTTCCCAATAGAACATTTGTTTCCACTTCATAATAATTCCATTTCTGATTCGATTTTCTTCCCCTTGTAAGAGGAGAGGAGGGGTTTGGGGCATTCTTTTTCAGGACTTTGCAAGATACCAGATATATAAAATATGCAGAATAGAAATGAAATGCTAGAAATGACAGAATGATAGTAAAACATCTAGCATAATCTTCACAATACATAGAAATGATATACGAAATAGCAACAGAAATAACACTTTGATTCAGATAGCAATGTTCACGGGCCTCTTCGAGGGGGCAACCTCCAGTCGAGCAGTGCTCTGTTACAATAATCTCCAAGCTAGGGTTCTCATACCCT
>ML778681.1:577116-603888 GCA_009831015.1 Picea engelmannii
TGACTGATATTAGCTAGTGAATATCAAAAGTTATGGATTCAATAGGGTTCAACCCATGACCTCCATAGCCATCAAAGTCTTCACAAATACCACTCTACCAACGCATCACCACATGTTACTTGATTACTATATGGAAAATAATATATACAAGTTTATGCAAAGTTTCATTTTGGTGGCTAAAGGGTCGAGGGCCTAATCCCTTGACCCGTATCCCTAGTTCATTTCCATATCACATGAGCCTTGGCTCTCGGTCTTTTTGTATCATATATGACTTACATCTATTGTAGATAGGGGCTAATGGATATCGCGTGAGGTTTTTAAAACTTTATAGTATATAATATATCTATACACCATTATCCGCGGGGAGCTATAACTATAGAATATAGTTTTATATGCTATGATAACAAAAAACAACAAAAATCCACACGATACGGTTGTAGGAATGGAACTCCCGAGCCTCTGATTATAGCAAGACTTAAACCACTTCCGCCAACCAACTTTCCACTAATTGTGGTTAGTAGTAACTATGTAACAAAATATATTTAATATTCACCAATAATTTCGGGTTTGGTTAGAAGGGGCTCCCTATTTAATGTCATGCTACCCGATACATGGAATACACACCATTTAATGCAGAGTTTTACCTCGTAATGTGTGTTGATGGTATAAGGAACTTGAGGTAACACCATAAAGCGTGTCGAGGGGTACTTTGACGAAATTTCGAGTATTTTATATCAATTTTGCATAGGGATGATTTTAGGGGTTAAATTTCGCTCATGGGCTAATTTTCCATGGTTTTTCCCAAAAAAAGATTCTCTATTCTAAAAATGATTTGCCCAAATTCTATAGGATAAAATTATTTTACCTTAAAAATTGTCAAACTTTTATACAAACTATATAAAATTCTTAGAAATTTGAATATTTTACAAAAATATCGCCAAACATTTTATAGTTGGCATATGAAAGATTAGTAAGATTCGCCAAAGTTTCTACATTTTAAAATAAATTTCCATACTTAAAATCATCCCTGTATAATAAAATTTTGCACGACTTTTTGACGGGAATTCAACAGTGTACTCAATTTCTTCATTTGAGCAATGGATTTTCAGAATGTCTTCAAAATTGTGTTTTTGTAGGCCTATATTGTAATTTGGAATTTTGAGATGATAAAGAACAATAATATTATTTAAAGGGACTTTGAAGATGCAGTGATGTATGTCAATTATATATGTATTTTGAGTTCTTTTATTTTCTCTTGTGTCATCTCATTTACATTTCAAGTTATTTGTTAGTTTATGGGTTTATGGACAAGTAAGACATTCACATGATATTTTTCAAATAGTAAAGGGATCTTCAATTTCTTGAATCTGGTCGGATGTTTTTGTGTTTTTAAGAACTAATTGGCATCTAAGGATTTTCAGGCTGAATTGGTATCAGAGTTTTATTGATATTTTGAGTCAAGTTGGTATTAGAACTCGTTTGGTATTTTCAGATCATGTGGTATCAGAGCTGGTTTTGACGTTTATTCACAGTCTGAACAGATCCTGCCAAAATGTGATAAGGACCCTGTTGTCCCTATCACTGACAACATACCTCGGCAATCCATGGAGTCTAAATATCTCTCTGAAGAACAACTTCACCACCTATGTTTCTTTGTATTCATAGGATATAAAAAAGAAGTGTGAAAATTTGTTCGACCAGTCGACCACTACATATATACAATCTCTTCCTTAGACCTTTGGTAGCCCCATGATAAAGTCCATGGATATGCTTTCCCATTTTTGCTTTGGGATGGGAAACAACTGTAGTAGTCTTGCATGATGTGTCTACTCTAACTTGTTCTGATGACAAGTCACACACTCTCTCACATGCTTCAGTACATCAAATTTGAGGCCCTTCCAAGTGAATATCTCCTTGATCGGCCTATAAGTTTTGAAGTATCCTGGATGTCCTACCAATGGTGTATTATGCATAGCCTCCATGATCTTCTCCTTTAATGTAGATTCTAGAACTAAATATATATGGTCCTTTGTAGTAGATGATGTCATCCACCACTTTGTACCTGTCATCTTGTACACTGCGGTCTATCACCTCACAAGAAAATTTGTTCTTGGAATACTCCACCAATAGATGGGACTTCCAATTAGTTGAAACCTCTGCAAGTGAAAACACCTTTCGTTTTATAAAGAGACCATCTAAAACTACATTCTTCTTTCCCTTTACATATTCAATGTCGAAATCATAGGACTACAGTTTGCTAACCCATTTTTTTCCTTTCATTCAAGTCCTTCTGCCCTGGAAAATGCCTCAAGTTGTTGTGGCTTGTCTTAACCACAAATTTTCCACCTGCCAAGTATTGTTTAAACTTCGCCAAAGAATGCATGATGGTGATAATTTCCTTGTCGTAGATGGAGTAGAGTCTCTTCAACTCTGTGAGATTTATTTTCTTGTATGCTATCGGATGCCTCTACTGCATCAAAACTAATTATATTCCCTCACTTGATGCATCACATTCAAGCAAAAAAACATAGTAAAATCAGGAAGTGCTAGAACTGGACAAGTGCTCATCACCTTTTTCATCTTGTCAAATGTCCTATGGGACTCATATATCCACCTAAAATGCCCCTTTATTTGTTAGATCTGTGAGTGGTGTAGACAACTATGAAAACCCCTTAACAAACCACCTATAGTAGTTGCAAATCTCAAAGAAACCATGCACGTGTGAAATATTTTTGGGTGGTCGCCAATACAGTATGGCCTGAATATTTTCTCTGTGCACCTGTACCCCCTAGGAACTAACCACATGAACCAAGTATAGTATCTCTATCATGCCAAACTCACATTTTGATTCCTTTTCATATAGGGATTGATCCTCCATGATGCTCAAAATCTTCTCTAGATGTCTCAAGTGTTCCTCCCATGTATTTCCATAAATCAAGAGATCATCAAAGAATACCAATAGGAACTTCCTCAACTTCTTTTTAAACATGTGATTCATGCAGGATTGGAAAGTATCTGGTGCATTGGTCAAACCGAATGGCATGACCAAAAACTAGTAATGCCCATAATGGCATCTGAAATCATTTTTTGGAATGTTCTTCTCTCTGACTCTAATCTAGTGGTACCTTAATCGAAGATCAATCTTTGAAAAATACACTTCTCGAAGTAAATAATCTAGCAACTCATTGATCCTGGAAATTAAGTACCTATTTTTTATGGTCTTCTTATTCAATTCCATGTAATCAATGCACATATGCATTGTGCCATGCTTATTCTTCACCAACACTATAGAAGAAGCGAATGGACACAAACTCAGCCTAATATGCCCCATCTCCAACAAATCCTTAGTGGTCTTTTCAATCTCATCCTTGAATTTCTTAGGATGTTTGTAGGGAGTGGTGATCACTGGTTTGGCTCCCTCCTCCAACTCAGTAGTGTGCTCGAATCCCTTGTCAGGTGGTCTCCCTGGAGGTGTCTACCTGAAGACTCGGTCATATTTACTCAACAATGTTTGGATGTTTGCTTGAAACTGATGGCTGCTACCAGAGGGTTTCTCCGTAGTGACCAAGCACTCTACTACATAAGCAACATCCACGTATCAGAATATCCCCTCCATTAGTTTGGTCAAGACAATCTCGAGAGAATCATTTGACATGCCTCTCAAGACCGCCTTCCTACCATTTGCTGCTTTAAATTCCATCTCCATGGCCTAGTAGTCAACTGAATGTATTTTGATGGAAACAAGCCAATGGACCCCCAATATGGCATTGGTGTCTTGCAACTCAACTACATAAAAGTCATCTTTCACTGCATAGTTTCCCAATGTCATGCATAATTGTGAGATATTTTGGGTGTAGGACATAGCATTCCCCCTACCCACTGCCACATCAAATCACCCAAAATCCATCGTAGGAATCCCCCTCTTAGCCACCAAGGCCGAGTCAATAAAATTGTGGTTTTCCCCACCATCAATCAATATGGTGACTCATTGACCCTGTATAACACCCCTGATCCCGAAGGTGTGAAATCTGGAGACACTCAATAGAGTGGAGACAACTCCACTTTTGGCTTCCTCCTGTAGCTTCTCCTCAGCTGATTTGTCATGATCACAATCACGTGCCTACTTTTATTCCTCCTCCTCCTCAATGTCTGAAAGCAATTCTATGTAATGTGTTTTTCCCTTTCCCATGCATCTATGCCCCAGTTCCAATGGGTCCTTACAGTTGAAGAAAATATTTTTCCTCCTCAACTCATTACAAGTTGCCTCATCCATATTCTCCTTACCCTTTCCTTCTTTCCTAAAGGGATTCTTATCTGTGTTATTCTAGGGAATGAAAGTTTTGGAGAAATGTTTTGTCTTTGGGACCACATCCTCCATGTCCCTTTTTCCGATAATAACATCTTGTAATGTCTCCGGATTGAATGCCTTCACCCAACCATGCAGTGGCTCAGATAAACCCTCCATGAACAACATCACCAGTCTCTGTTGAGATATGTCAGTCACTATGATTGTGATCCTCTGAAACATAATGATGGAAGCATCTGGTGTCCCAACCTGTTTGAGTTGTGCCAGCTCTATGAAATGTAGCTCTGGATATTTCTTGTCAAGCCTCTCCATCAACCTCTATGTGAAGTCCAAATAAGAGGTAATGGTAGCATGTCCCAGAGCGACCAATCCATGGTATCACCCCTCGTGGGCCTCCTCGTCCAAATGCAAGGTAGCGAATTTAATTTTCTTTGCTTTTGTCATGGTGTTAAGCTGGAAATAAGTGTCCAACCTTTGAACCCATTCTCTAGTTGTGGATTTTCTCAAACCATCAAAAGAGGAAATGGTGAGATTCCCAATCTTCCTCATGAGATCAACGTTCTCATCACCCTTGTTGACCACCCATAGCCTGTTCTTATATTTCATATTGTAGTAGTCCTGTAGGGACATGGAAGTGTGAAAATCCTCTCCCATAGCCTTGTACTCCCTCCAATAATCATCAAAGATCTCACCCTGAATTCATTGTCCTCGATTCCCTTATTGTTGGTTCACAGTGAACTGAGGTAAAAGTGGCCTGGGAATGATTCTTCTTGTGGTCCTAGTACCAACTTGTGCAGGAATACAGTTTTTATTTCCCTCTGCATGGTTTCCGTTATTCTTGTTGGGACCCCTTACACCATTGTTTCCCTCATGGTGTTAATTAGTGCCTCCATTACCATTATTTTACCCCCATGGTTCTGGTTTTCCTAGTCGGTAGTAATAAATTGTGCCAATAGTTGAGCTAATTGTTGCTGCCCATTTTGTATACCCTCTAAAATTTGCAAAGCCCTATCTTTGTTTTGATCCCCCATAGCTACTTCTTCTTGTTCCGCCTCTGGTTGGTTTTCTTCTACTATCTCTTCCTGGTTAAAAATATTTTCTTTCCCTCGATGCCTCCTACTTTTGTAGGTGATATACCCTTCTCTGTCTCCTTGATTCATGAATTTTCAAATTCCCTCAGGATGGAAAAACTAAGGCTCTGATACCATTGTAATATTCTAGCTAATTGTTTTTTAAAATTTTCCCCAATTTATGGCTTAGACAAATTATCAAATGGTTGGTATACAAACGTACTAACTACAATAAATACTTTCTATCAATTCTACTCTGGTTTATAAGTAAATCACTCACATAGAGGCTCCAAAATATTCAGTCCATTAAATAGTCAAACAAAAACAATAAATCGAAAAACCCTCATCAAGTCATACACAAAAAATATAAAGGAACATGGTATCTTTCCTCTGAAAGGATTGCAGGCCAATAGGTGTCCTAAATGTCCAACAACTCCCAACCAGTATTAGATTGTTTTAGATGAGGGAAAATTGACCCAGTTGATGTAAAATCACAACTTCAAAATCAGATGAAAGACCAAAGGTGAATAGTTGTCTGTAGGTACTCTCTAGAAACAATAAATTTCCCTTCATGGCAAATAATATCAGCCATAGGTAATGGAGCCTTCCACACAAGAAAATCAACTTTAACTCACCCTCACTGAGACACTAATATGGAAATTCGACCAATCATAGCATAAATTCATCCCTAATGAAAGGAATCAACTAAATACTTGTGAGAAATCGGCCCATGCCTGAAGTAGCTCACCCAGCTGAAGAGTCGTTGCCTCCACCTCACATGAAATCAATCCTTATAGTCCTATCTCAACCCCTCAAATAAATAAATCGCCCCTAGCTGATAAATTCAAACTTCACAAATAGATTTGATCCACACACAAACAATTTTTGCTACCACACAAAAACTCACCCAAAAATAGGAGAAACTTCTCTACTAAGAAGAAGTTCTTGGTCACATTGAAGAGCAATGAAGAAATCCTTGTGATCTCTTCCCCAAAATGACTAGCTAGGGTGGATTTGTCTCACCACCAAAACCAATCTCAGAAATGTCTCCTAGGGTTTCTATCCAAAGAGTTCCAAAAGCTACTAAGAGCTCTCTCAAATGAAAATTAGAAATTGTCAAGACAAGAATGAGAGAGAGCGACCTCTTTTTCTCTTTTTATTTTTTCGTTGTCTCTTTTGCAACCTTCTTACCTTTTAATAAGTTTAAGTGACTTTTCATATTCTCAATAGTCACTTAGGTGTTTTTTTCACCCTTTACTCAATGTCATCTTTTAAAATTATTTAATTCCCACTCCGAAGGCATTAAATAAATAATTAATTTCCTTGTACATACTGACTATAGCCTACGAGAATTACTTAGGTTATTTCGTCCATCTCCTAGAGGACTCATTTGGAAAGGGACATTACACTACCATGGTTGATGACATTTGTTTGGAATTAGAGATTGGACTAGGGCATTCAAAGCTACCATGGCTGATGACATTTGCTTTCAAATAAAGACTACACTAGGGAATTGAACACCTCAATTTCCTTGCATAAGTCTCCCATGACAACCCAAACCCCACAAAAAAATGGCCACGACCCTTCTCCAATGCAGGGGACGAATTTAGTCGACACCAAGATAGGCAATGTAGGCGATGTCCTAAACTACAGGGTCTTCTTGACAACCACTCCACTCCTGCATCAAAATTCTCAAAAGAAGTGATGTATCGAATCCAACAGAAGATGCTTCAAGAGTTTTTGGATGTTAACAATGTCTAAGGTAAACCGTAACTGCTATAAGAAGCTCGATTGCTTAGACTTATTTTTTCAGTTAGCAACCACTATTATACATGAATTTTTTTAAATTGATATATTTTCAAGTAACATTTAACCTTATCTTCATATACATAAAATGAAATATTACCCAATTACAATGTAAAATATCTATTTACACTTTAAAAACAAAAAATATTAAAAATTTACTAAAAATTTGTATACGTTTCTAAAACATCATGAATGACGTGTCGTGATACATGACAATAGAGTTAGTGTGACATAATGGATGACTATGGTACTTTAAAGAAAACATTGTTCTTTTTAAATGTATAATCTTTCACCATCATCAAAGTGCTATTACAATATTAATGCTACCATTACATCAAACAACATTTCTCTATTGAATAGAATATGTCAATATATCTTTGTGGTTGCGTGAACAACTCCTTGGGGAAGCACCGTTCTTCACATATACTTTTGGATTTCTTTGTTGGTGAAATTGGTTAAGTATTTAGTTTTATGTATATTTTTTTATAATATAAATTGGTATATTTAATACATTGATTTTTTAATTTTCATTAAAAAAATACTTATACTTACAAGTGTATTAATTTAATTTAATTAAAATTTGAAAAAAAAATCATTTATTAAAAATAAGATTTTAATTATATAACCAAAAGTTTTTGGGATTTTTTTATGTAGCAATAAATACTAAGAAACAATGCCCCCATGTTAGACATTTTCCTATCGTGTTCCTTACATTACATACTTAATTATTCTCTATTTTTAAAATATTCTCCCACAATTAACTCTTTTGGTGTCATTCAAGATTCCTTAAACAATGCCTCATGTTACATATTTTGCTATCGTGTTCCTTACATTACATCCTTAATTATTCTCTATTTTTTAAATATTCTCCCACAATTAACTCTTTTGGTGTCATTCAAGATTCCTAAGTTCAAGTTCACATGACAATGGTTTTTTAAAAGTATTTATTAGGTTTTTATGTTAATAAGGTTAACTTTTAAATGTGAAATAAATAATGATTTAACATGGTTATATTATTTAAGATTATTACAATAAAATTCAAATTTTAAATATGACATAAATAATTGTTTAGATATTTATATTATGTAGGGTGATATTTATCTTTTTTCTTTTATTTAGATTTTTTAAGAAAAAATTGTTATACGTTGAATTTGAATATGTATTTTGAACGAAACGAAGAGGGGGTGTATCTCTACAGTAAATTCGAATGGTGGCTGATTCATAAATCAAGGCTCTACAGAATACTTCTCCACCTACGGGAAGAATATTGAACACTACTTCAGATGGTTTTTTCTATGAGGTGAACCAGGTACACAAGTTCTTTTAGTAATTCTGATTTATTTCCTTTGTTTTTTAATACAATATGAGTAATTCACCTCAGATACCAAAAACTCTCAAGGGAAGACCTAACAAAGTAACCCTATATACGCTATATGAATATATAGAATCATTAGAAAAACATAGAGAAGAGAGAGAAGTCAAACATAAAACAAAGCTAGAAACAGTGATTGATAATAAATTTAAATCCTTTGAAGACAAGATTGAGATAAAGATAGAAAATATAATTTTAGGGTTGGAGAGTGAGCTACAAAAAATGGAGGCTAGATTACAAGAAATAGAAAAAAAAAAAAAAAAACAAGAAAAGAAACAATCAACCCAGGAGGCAGAGGTCGAAGAAAATCGTAATCTTAGGGACAAGATTACAGAGCTAGAAGAAAAGCTAATTAGCAATGTGGTTGCAAATCATTTGGAACCTAATTTGAATATCAAACCAATCAAAGAAAAATGAACAAGCTCATAGAATTAGACCATGAACGTAACAAAAGAGCCTTGAACCTCATAATTTTCAGTGTAAAAGAATAGACACATGAGGGCACCCTCACAATAGTCAAGGAACAACTAAAAAATAAATCACAAATTGAGACAACTTGCCTCATAAAAGAAAAAAGGTTGGGAAAAATAATTGAAAATAAAGATAGATTGATCTAGGTTAAGGTAATCTCTAATGATCATAAATACGACATACAACAAAAACCCAAGCTTCAAAGGGTCAAGAATATTTATCAATGAAGACCTTGTTCCAGAGGACCAAGATGAATTAAGGAAGGAAGTTCAAAAGGTGAAAGAATCCAGGAAGGAAGGGAAATGACCAATAATTCAAAATCGAAAGGCTATTATTAGGGATAAAGACCAAAAAGATAACAATAAATAGCAATTTGGGACACTCTAGATCTTCTCTTGGAATTGTCATGGTTTTCCATGGAGTATAGGGCCTATACTAAGTTGGATCTCGAGTGACATTGATATTATTTTCTCAATTGAAACTTGGGAGCATGAAGAATCTAAGGTCCCTAATATAGAATGATTTGTTTTGTGGTTAACATGTTATCCAGGAGGATCTAAGGAACACTCACAAGGTCCCAAGGGATCCATAAATGCTCAAAATTTAACCATCTAAAATTGTCCTAAAAATGACATCAATGTGTAGAGCTCATTGTCAACTTTCCAACGGTGCAAACGACGTGTCAAACATACATCGTATGCAAAAGATATAAGCAGTCAAAGTTCCAGTCAACCTAGGTCAAAGGTCAAAGTACATGGAAAATAAAGAGGTGGCATGTGTCACCACTGCAAGGGTGACACGTGGAACCTAATTGGCAGCTGACTGGGCAAGGTACAGGTGGATCAATTACCGGTTGACAAGCAACAAATAATTGGTGCAGTCCTAATTTGATAGGTGGCATCGGAAGAGCCAATGAGAGGCCGCCAGATGGCGACCCCTCTTTAACTGATATTGGCTAGTAAATATCAAAATTTATGGAGTAAATAGGGTTCGAACCCATGACCTCCATAGCCACCAAAGTCTTTACAAATACCACTCTACCAACGCGTCACCACACGTTACTTGATAACTATATGGAAAACAATATATACAAGTTTATGCAAAGTTTCATTTTGGCGGCTAAAGGGTCGAGGGCCTAATCCCTTAACCCATATCCCTAGTTCATTTCCATACCACATGAGCCTTGGCTCTCGGTCTTTTTGTATCATATATGACTTACATCTATTGTATATAGGGGCTAATGGATATCGTGTGAGGTTTTTAAAACTCTATAGTATATAATGTATATAATATATCTATACACCATTATCCGTGGGGAGCTATAACTATAGAACATAGTTATATATGCTATTTATAACATATGATAACAACAAACAACAAAAATCTACACAATACGGTGGTCGGTAGGAAAGCACTTGAGGTAACACCGTAAAGTGTGTCGAGGGGTACCTTGACGAAATTTAGAGTATTTTATATCAATTTTGCATAGGGATGATTTTAGGGGCTAAATTTCTCTCATGGGCTAATTTTCCATGGTTTTCCCCCCCAAAAGATTCGCTATTCTAAAAATGATTCGCCCAAATTTTATAGGATAAAATTATTTTACCTTAACAATTGCCAAACTTTTATACAAACTATATAAAATCCTTAGAAATTTGTATATTTTTACAAAAATATCGCCAAACATTTTATAGTTGGCATATGAAGGATTAGTAAGATTCGCCAAGGTTTCTACATTTTAAAATAAATTTCCATCCTTAAAACCATCCCTGTTTAAATAATAATAAAATTTTGCATGACTTTTTGACGGGAATTCAACAATGTACTCCATTTTTTCATTTGAGCAATGGATTTTTAGAGTGTCTTCAAAATTGTGTTTTTGTAAGCCTATATTGTAATTTCGAATTTTGAGATGATGAAGAACAATCATATTATTTAAAGTGACTTTGAAGATGCAGTGATGTATGTCAATTATATATGTATTTTGAATTCTTTTATTTTCTGTTGTGTCATCTCATTTACATTTCAAGTTATTCGTTAGTTTATGGGTTTATGGACAAGTAATACATTCACATGATATTTTGCAAATAGTCAAGTGATCTTCAATTTCCTGAATCTGGTTGGATGTTTTTGTGTATTTAAGAACTAATTGGCATCTAAGGATTTTAGGTTGAATTGGTATTAGAGTTTTATTGATATTTCAAATCAATTTGGTATTAGAACTCGTTTGGTATTTTCAGATCATGTGGTATCAGAGCTGGTTTTGACTCTTATTTCCAAGTGAATGCTTACGGTGGTCCAGATCTAAGCTTGGTGAAGGATCGTTGAAGAGTACATTCCTGACATTGGTTCAAGGCATGCATTTCAGAGAAAGAAATGGCATAAAAAAAGATAGGGATTCTTCTAATCCAAATCCTTTCATTACTGAAGAGGCATTCTTTTATGTGTTCATGGAAATGAAGGCTACGGTGGAAGAAATGTATGAGGATCGAAAGAAGGCCAAGAGAACTGGTGGTAAAAGAAAAGGAAAGCCACATAAATTCAAGAAGACAACTACATTGAAGAAGAAAGAAGAATAGAAGCCTACATGTTCTCACTGCAAGAAGAAAGGAAATGAGGAGGCAAAGTGTTGGAAGTTGCATCCATAATTCAAACCAAAATGGGCTCATCCTAGAAAGGGTAATAATAAGACCATGATCGTGGTTCAGGATATTGGATCGGATTTTGAGGATGAAACCAAGATTACAACTATGGGTGTCAAAGGTAAATATTATGTTGCAAGTTTCAATTCACATACTTCTTTTTCAAAGTCTAAAGTGATCCCTGATGGAAGGAAAAGAAAATAACTATTTCATTTGCGAGTTATCTCAAAGCACACTAAGATTGATACACTTATTGATAGTGAATCACAAGTGAATCTTATTTCAGATCAAGTTGTTCAGGAGTTGGGATTGGAAACTAAGCCTCATCTGAGACTGTATCCTTTGGGGGCGATTTGTGATAATGTTTAGGTACAAGTGACTAAGCAATGCAAGTTACAATTCACAATCACATCTAGTTTCATTGATGAGGTAGAGTTAGACATGGTTCCAATGGACATTTGCGAAATGGTTTTGGGAAGTCCATACTTATATGGAAGGACGGTTATTTTCTACAGGGAACATAATAAGTATCATCTCTTCAAGGATGTGATTGAGTTCATTGTGAGAGATCATCAGATGAAGATGAATTTGACAATTGTCACTTCATGTCACATGCTAGCTAATGCTAGTATCCAGGATCTAGATTTACAGCCTACGGTTGAAAGAAGATAAATTCCTTTGGTTGATGTTGTTCATGTTAAGAAGGGAATATATGTTGATGGTTCATTATATTTAACATTTTTATATTTTTTTTTGCTTTTCAGTTTATTACTAATCAGTGGAATATGGTTCACTACTACAACAATGGACTGTTGAGTTTGTGAATTCATAGGAATGGTTAACCTAGTAAACAATAGTGTTTCAGTCTTCATTATGGTTGTTGTTATCACTCTGTAAATTCCCAGAGGTTGTTGTGAGGTAAGAAGAAATCTATCAGAGGTAACCTTAACCAACCACTTCGAAACTGGGAGCTAGCCCTACCAGTTTCAGAGAGGGAACTCTTTGTAAGTTTTAGATTTGTTTGGATTTTCAAGATTTTAGGCTAGTTAAAAAAGAATATAACCGAGTTGTTTGTGTTGTTTTTAAATGAAATGGCTGAATATCACTTACGCTTCCATTGGGCTATGGGGTCTGTTAAAAAGATGGAGGTCAACGACAATTTTTTATAAGATTCGTTTCACAGGGCAAGATAGTGCAAATGCTGGATTCTTTATGAGTAAAAATGATGTATTGCTGAAAAAGGTGAGATATCAGTTAGAACAAAAAAACATTTAAGAATTTCTTTTTTGTAACATCAGAAAGAAAACATTTAAATCTGTAAAAGATTAGGAATAGAGTACACAATGGAAAATTTTGCAACTTAAACTTCTTTTAAAGATTAGATTAGAAGCATAATATGATAACTGAGAAAGAAAAACTTTTCTACGAAGACAGATGAAACTTCACGAACAACTGACATGCAGGAATCCTGTGAAATGTCTCTTTGTATTACTGGAATAACCTCTCGATACCAATTACAGAGATTACAACTTGCTTGGGCGTAAATATCAACCCTCAATACTTCTAAGTTTGAAATATTTATAATCAAAGTTACAAACGACCCTGTCATTAATGATCAAGACGTGGAAGACCCTGAATCTAACTAATTATCTAACAAGATGCAAAAATATAGTAACTGATGATGATGTGTCGAATCTCTCATGTTGATTTTGGCGAAGACCGTTGGTGAGTCATTAAGATGACTTTGACTGCATTGGATGCTGAGTTGGAAGAGACCTCTACCTTTACTCAATCAATTCGCACATCTCATCCCATCTTTGTGTGCTTGGGATGGTAACTTTCAATAACTGGTGGTAGATTTCATCCATCTCGGTGTACTTAGCAAAAGTCAGTTTGGTGAGGAAAATGTACTTGATTTTGTGCTGTATGCTGAGGTCAGGCTGCAAAGTCTCCAAGAACGCTTTGCCCATGATGCTGCCCTGTATCCCTGAAAACTTGGAACTGTCTTTGGCCATGGTGGCAATATTTTGCTTATAATCAGATAAAGTCATCAATTTATCATTTAGGACAAGTAGACCGGGAAGGACCTTTTTCTGTAAGGCTTCAAGCTTGTTAAAAAATCTCTGAACTCCAATGTCCATGTTCTGAGATTTCTCCTCCAACTGCAACATTAATCCTCTTTTAGTCAACACTCTTTTTACTTCGAGGATAGTCTTTGTTCTGTCTTCAACTTTCAGTTCTTCAATCTCTTCCTTGGTTTTTGAATTCAGAAACTTGATGACCTCGTTAGCTACCGAGGGCATTTCATCCAGTTCTCTTCTTATCCTGTCAATGGCCTGTCTTCTCTTTAGCACCAGATCATGTTGTTCAAACATTATTTGCACCATGGAGCAAATCTCGTTTATGGAATTGGAGATGTCTGTCTAGATATTTTCCTTAGCCTTGGCTAATGTCTTTCCTGCCACTTTTTGTTTCTGGAGTTGCTGTATTTCCTACTTAAGCTTCTCCGATGCTTGTCTCTCAACATTGTATCTTGTTTGGAAGGAAGACTTGAGTTCCTGGAGACTTTCAACCTCCATTTTCAGCCTATTGATCTCTGTTCCTTGCAGAGTCATCTCCTCCATGGACTTTGCTAGCTCCACAGTCTTTTCCAATGCTGTCAATGGTGTTGCCGATGGAATTTCTGTTGTAGTGGTCATTGGCACAACTACTGTACTAACTTATGCAAGGGGAACTACACTCAATGGAATAACTTCCATCGGGGTCACTTGCTCCTTCTCTTTCACTAACCTTTCCAATTCTGCCTCCATATCCTTTATCTGTGCGTTCTACTGCATGATTAGTTTCATCAATTCCTCTTTCTCATCTTTTGCCTCAACTATGTCTTTAGCTTGTGAATCCTCTGTTGGTGGAAATTTCAATTGTTTTCTCAGAGATGCAATGTCAGCATTATTTTTCTTTATCATCTCCTCTGTTGCCTTTACATTTGAAGGATCATACCCAATCTTGAGCACCAACTCCTCTAAGGATTTTATTCTGTTATCCTTTGCAAAAGAGGGTATCTTTTCCAACTTCAATTGGGTCTGAACATTGTTTATATATATATGTAACTTCGCTGCTGCAGAGGAAGCATGTGCCAAGGTGGAGAAAACCATTTCTCTAGTCTGTCTGTGCAAATCCATCTGATCAGCCGGATGGACTGTTTTGGTGTCAAAAACAATAGTTGACCTTTTGTAGTCAGTGATATCTTTGGGTTGAGGCACTTGTGCCTGCAGAAATGCTAGATGCATTCTCCCTTTCTCTGTTGTCAAAATATTTGCTTCCAGAATTGAGCATAAGTGTTGTTGGTCAACATCTGGTTCTTCTTTTTAATCATGTCACATTTTTCGAAAATGCTCAGGGGTACAGATCCTTGTGAAGTTTGGGTGGTCACAACTATATCCATTTGCTTCTTTGAAGAAGGAGTGGACACCACTTGATGTTTTCCCTCAAACACTTTGGCAGAGTAAGGCTCTTCCTCACCAGACTTGTGAATAAAATGAGTGGTTTTGGGTCTTTTGTTGTATACCTAAAAATCTTCTGCTGATACCTCAGTGATTGAAGGAGAGGTATCCTTTCTTGTCCTTTTTTCCTTTGGTATCTGTGGAGTGGTAGTATGTGAAAAAAAAACTAAAGGAGCTTCCTGTTGTTCAGTATCTACCAGAGTATTTGCCTCCCACTCTATCTGGTTCACATACTTTTCAATTTCTGGTTTGAGGGTGTGAGCATAAGGTGAACTTTTATTTTTGGTTCTCATCTCTGCAATGATCCCACGTGGATCATAATGCCAAACGAAACTGGTGTTGAATTTCATTTCCTTTAATACTTTATTTGCCTCTTCCCCAACAGCTCGACTGTTGCAGATAAATGGTCCTATTTTCCCTTTAATCCTCATCTGTTGTTTTTTATTCAGAGACACAAAATGAATCTCATCTAAATTTATCATCTGACGAATATAATCCAGTGCGAATATTCGAACAGACACATACTTGGGCAATTTGTACGGAGCTAGTTCACACCCATACACTTTGATCTCCATGTGATTCTGTTATAGGAACCAATCCCCAGTCTTTGCGATATCTGAAAGGTGCAGAACTCTTTGGATCTCCTCGTTTTTCCTCAGTTCTAGTCTTCCACTGAGCATTCCCACCACTGGGTGATAAAACAACTCGATGAATTGTTTGAAACTGAACTCAGTGGAGTTTCTTCTGAGCAATGATGTCCATAAAGTTATTGCTTGTGATTTTCCATCCTTGTCCATTTTCTACATGAGAAAGGGAAATTTGTCTGATTGATAGAACATAAACATGTAGGTCAGTATTGAAGAATACTGGAACATGCCTTCTGTAGGGAAATTTTCTAGTTGCTCGTGAAGGTTCTCGGCCAAAAAACCATTGTAATCAAACTAGATGGAAAATTTTTCTTCAATAGAGAAAATGGACATGAAACCTAGGATAGGCTCATACACCCAATCATCTGAGAAGTAACCGAGAAAACAACATAGTGTCGAGATAATCTGATTTCCATGTTCGAAAAATATGGAGGAATGATAGGGAGGATTCTTCTTAGGGAATTGGGCATCTTGTGGGAGGAACAACTCAAAGATTTGTGCTCTCTGGGGAAAATACAAGTTCTAATACATTTATGTCAGAATTTCAATTATGAGGGGAGAACAGGGTTCAACTCTAGGTACCTGCATCATTTGATCGATGGCCTCAGGTGTAATAAGGAAAAAGGTATCTCCAGACGAAGACACTATGGCTCTCTGATCAGAGAGGTAGTGCGCTTGGCATTTGAGAGCGAATTCGAGAAAGTGATATAGTTGGGGAAAAATAAACAGAGGGAGACTTGAATGCCAGAGCCCAATTTCATCGCTCTGATCGATGAAGGTGTCCTTGAACCACAATTGTAGCTTAGCAAAGTTGAATTTGGACCTAGTTTCTGAGATTAAATAGTCTTTGTCTAGTAATGGGATCTGATCGAGATCGATCAACTGGAGGTGGGAGAAAAGGATTTTCCTCCACATTTGACTTTTACTTTTAGACGCCATTGATTTCCACTGGTACCTACACACTGAGAACACATTAGTAGGTGAAAACTAAGGCTGGATGAGGTGTTGCAGATGTGAAAGAGAATGAGTCTCTGATAGGCATGGAGTGTGAGTGAAATGCAAATGGCCGAAACAGGGTTGGGATTTAGTGAACGGGTGTCCGTTGGGAGAAAAATGACAGGTCGGGTGAACAACAGGTATGTGGCCAGTAATAAATGGTTAATGGGTCCTTTAGAGCATGAGAGGGCAGGTTGAAAGACGTCTGGCGTGTGTATCTGGTTGACGTGTAGAATGGTGATTAGGGGATGAACGAAAAGATATGACCCATAATGGTTAGATGGATGGGACATGCTGACGAGGTCATGACATGGAACTTGCAAAGGGTGGTTTTGGGATGTGACGTCTCTAGATGATGGTGGTGAGTTGGAAAAATGATAGGCGGTAAATGTTTGGAGCGGGAAGGTAAGATGCAATGAGATGATGCCACGTAGGGATGGGGCTTGCCTAGATGCTGCTTCATTATGGACCCCCCCCGTTGTTAAAGGTAGAAAGGTTGGGGGGGTCTGGGATCCCTTGCTGACCGTTGATCTGAGAAAATCTAGATCGACTGTTGTTTCGAGCGCGTTCTTTAAACATCATGTCGGACCCCCCCCACCATTAAAGGTAGAACGGTTGGGGGGGAGGAGGGTCTGAAATCTCCCGTGGACCGTCTATTTGTGCACTAATGGGATGACCATAGATATGAGCGCACACTTTAATCACCTTTTCAGACCCCCCACCATTAAAGGTCGAACGGTCAAGGGGGTCTGAAAACTCATCAGAACCATAGATTTGGGCGCCAATAGCTTAGTCGTAGATCTAGGCCCAATATTTAATCTTTGGGGCACGTTTCAATTTATGAGGCCAAAATTAGGTGGGTTTTGCACACTGCCCCCCTTTCTTTTGTCACCACGGGGTTGGAAAAAACATTTTACCATCAAAATCCTGCATTTTTCATCAATCCTCTTACACATTTTATTAAAGAGAAACTAACTAACCTATGTCCTAACCCACTCGTTTGCACCTTTAGCCTAGCTTAAACTATTGGGCTAAGAAAATACTCTAACCTGGGGTTATTTGACCAAGATTAGACTGTTTGATCAAATTTATTCACTAGCTAACCTAATTTACTTGGCTAAGATTAGACAGTATAGCCAAGCTTATTCACTAATCCTAAATACTTAAATTTAAAAGACTTGGCCATGTTTACACTGTATGGACCAAGTCATTATCAATTCATGGGGATTTATCCTTTTTCTTTTATGTCCTCTTTATGTTTTTCTCATTTATTTTCTTTTTTATTTTATTTTCTTTCTTTTTTCTTTTCTTTTTCTTTTGTAGAATGCAACAATATCTGCAAGTCAAAAACACTAAAGGAACACAATTAAAATCAACAGTTGATCCTATAAATTATAGGGTTATAACAGTGGCTCCACCCGGGGATGGTATCCTCCTTGCGAGATGCCAAGAATCCTTTTTCCTGTTGTCTTGAAAAAATTTCCTCTGGAGCTTCTTCTGTTATCTGACTTGCTTTATTTTGAAAATTTTGATGACATTATTCAATGTCTTAGGGCCTTCTCCGCGGGCTTCAAACACCTGAAAAAAATCACCTACACACAAACTACTTGTAAAAGAAATGATATATACAATGAAAGGGAATGGTGATATTTCTACTGAGGTGGCAAGTAATGCTTCAACATCCTTCCATTTACAGGTCCCCCTGGTAGGTCTGATACATCACTATTAGCAAATAGAAAAGCATTATTTCCTCTGAAGGCCTTCCATGTTTACCTTTATATTCATTTCTGGAGTCCCATCTCAAAACTAGATCACCCAATTCAAAGTTATCCTCTTTGGTTCTCTTGTCATAAATATTTTTTATATTTTCTTGGATCACTTGAGTTTTGTTGTAAACTTCTTCTCTAGATTGCATTAGGTGGATCATTTGATTTATCCTTCACTGGACATCATTTGGTTCTTCTTGTGTTTCCTACAATAGTTTCATGATCGAAACTCCTAATGAAAGGGGGAAAACTGCCTCGGTGCCATACACCAACTGGTATGGAGACATACCAATCATTCTTTTGGTGCTTATTATGTCAGCCCATAGTGTGAAAACCAACTTATTATGCCATGATTTCTTGTTTTCTTGTAGTGTCTTTCTAAGAATGTTCACCAAAATTTTGTTAGAAGACTTGGCTAGCCCATTTACTTGTGGATAAAAAGTCATCGAGTGTCCCAGAGTAATATGATATTGATTACAAAAATCTATGAGCCTTTTGGATCTGAAAACCACTGCATTGTCAGCTATGATTTTTCTGGGGCATCCAAAACAAGACAAAATGTTAGTTTCTAAAAACTTGATGATGACAGAGTCAGTAGCTTGCCTTCATGGTACAACCTCGATCCACTTGGTGAAGTAGTCTGTGGCCGTGAGGATCCACTTGTGCTGGCCCGAGGAGGGTGGATGTATTTCACCAATGAAGTCTAGACCCCATTGTTGGAAAGGAGATTCAACATAAATGGGTTTCATAGGGAGTGGCAGAAGCTTCCTTTTACCTTCAAAAATACGGCACTTGTGGCAAGCAGTGACCTTCTAGTGGACGTTAGCAAACAGAGTAGGCTAGTAAAAACCAAATCTCAGAATCTTGTTGGCTGTGGTCTTCTAGCTTAGGTGCCCACCACAGTCTCCTGCATGGAAATCTTGAAGAAATTTGTCAGCTTCGTCGTTTAACAGGCAATTAAGCAAGATACCACTAGGATATTTCCAATAGAGATTGCTTTCTAAAATACAAAATTTCAATGCTTTCAATTTAACAAATCTAGCTTTGGTCTTAGTCAAACCTGGAGGAGCTTGTAAATTTTGGAGTACAAAACTAAGGTTTGCATACCAAGGGGTGTTTAAGAATACCTCTTTTATGTTTGGAGTCGCCTGCTCTTCCGGTCCATCTGCTGCAACCAAAGTGACTTTCTCCAAAATTCCCTCCTTCTTCTTCTAGAGTGACTTTCTCCAAAATTCCAAATCTTCTGCCACCTGTCCTCCTCAAATAGATGACTCTCATCCACTTCGAGACTTCGGTTCTTTCAATCTATACCAGATCAATGGATTTATCCACCCTTGTCGATCAACGATCAAGATTCACTTCGGGGCTTTGACACTTTCACCCTCTGTTGTCCTCCAGAGTATTCTGTACCTGAAGTTCTAGATCCAATACCATACATCCACCTCAAATCAACAACCCTGGTCCTCTTCGGGACTTCAGCCTTCGAAAATCTCAACTCTCAACTTCTCCATGCTCTTCTTCTCCCAGAGTGTTTTACCTAGAGTCCATGCTCTAACGACGCGTTTCCTCCCAGAGATCGACAACTCCCAACTACTTTGGCTATTCAAACTTTGGGAGTTTCAACACTCCACCTTTGCTTCCTCCTGGAGCTTGTGATCTGTCAACGTGTGTCCTTCTGGATCTGACGATCTAGATTCACTTTGGCTCTTCAGGCTTCGTGATTTTTGAATCCTACACACTCATTCTTCCCAGAGCGCTTTCACCAGAAATACATGATCTCTTGACGCATGTCTCCCCCTTGATCTGACAGACTCTATCCACTTCGGCTCTTCAGGCTTAGGGAGTTTCAACTCCTGTGCACCCACCTTCTAAGTGATTTCACTCGAAGTCTCTGATCTCTTGAGACATACCTCCTAATGATCAATGATCAGGATATACTTCGGCGATTTCACCTCCTCCTTGTCCACAAACTTTTGAAGTTGTGTATCTTGCACCAGCTGTCCCTCTTGATGATGGACAGTCCCAAATCACTTCGGGACTTCGACAATATTCTCTCCTCTGTGCTTCAAGAGACTTAAAGCTCGTGCACCTTGACCAGATCCAACGATTGTCGATCTTTTGTGCTCAGATCCAACAGTTGGGATCCGTTCTTCTCCTCTGTGCATTCCCTTGGGTGTCTAGACATGGATTCAATGGTACAGATTCCTTCCCACAACTAATCTAATGATTATTTTTTCTCCTCCTCCTGATCTTTGGATTTCTTCTGACTTGGAAGAGTTATCTATTTGAAGGCTTCGATCCTTGAACTTTCTCCTGCGAACCTGACTATCTTGGTTCTCATCTTCTCTTTTGAAAGTGCTATCTCTTTTGAGCTTTAGGACTTGGAATAATTCTATCTCCTACGCACTCCTTGAATTATCTCTCATGAGCTTCAAACTAACTCAGAACTCTAAAAGGGTCTCATCCCTTCCACTTCATTTCAAAGAAAAACTTTGTGCCCTCCTGAAAACCTCTCACTCAAAGCACACCTTGCTGAGAATTTTCCATAGAGTGTTCAATGACTCTGTGAGTATCTTCCTCTGATACTCCTCTCTTCGAACTTGACAAAGATTTCTCCTTGTGCTCACTTGCACCTGCTCGATGCCCACTTGGTAGAGCTCTACAGAGTTCTCAATGACTTTGTCTCTCTGTGCTTCCTCTGCATAGTTTATCCTCTAATGTATTCAACAACCTAGAGGTCTCTCCTTGAGTTGTTATCACTATGGTGCGCCCTTTGGCACATTATTTTTTGACTCCATAGAGTTCATATGCGCACTCCTTGCGCTAGCTACAAAACCTCCAATGTTTTTTTATGCACTCCTTGCACTGCCTAAAGAACCTAGAAAAATGTTCCAAACTCGACAACGATAGAGAAATATATCTTCCTATTGCATATGAAACCTATCATACACCTACAACATACATTCATGAAACACATAAACACATAAACAACCATATGCAGGAAAAATTGTTGTCTTTTTCATTAATATGAAAACGTGATTACAATATGTGCAAGATGGACTACAACAGAGTCTCATCTTTCTTAAGCTCTCTCAAAGAACTATTCTACCTCCTCTTTTTGATATTTTGAGCTTCTCAGGATCTTCTCTCAGAATCCTCCTCCTAACTCTTGTCTCTCAGAATCCCCTTCTTCCAACAAGGCTCCTCAAGCTTATCCTCTCTACCGCCTTAGTGCCATCACTATCTCAGTTGAGACACCTTATCCCTATGGATTCTTACAATGACTGAAGATCCAGACCTGACTAGGATCTAGACCTTCTTACAATCAACCACTAAGGAGACCCTTTCCACTACCTATACAAAGGCATGGCTTGTCTTTACTCAACCTTACAACATAAATATGTATAGGATTACATTTCAAATTTAAAAATGGGAGGGTCGGTGCCTCTCCCTTTCTCCAATGCGTGCCTATGTGTTGGCTTGCTGATGCATATGTTGATGTGGAAGGATGATCCTGCATCATACTCCATTGCTATGAAAAAATCATGAGCTCTTTCTCATGAACTCTCTAGCTCTGTTGAAATACTCCTGGATCCCAAACTTCTCCTTGGAGTTGTCATCCTTCTCCTCTGTTATGTTGTTGTTGTTTTTGTTGCTTCTTCTTCTTCCCTGCTATTATGGAAGGCTCTCCTCTATTCATTTTCCTCCTGTTGACAGCTTCTTGTGTTGAACTCAACATCAGCCTCCTTATCTCCTTTATCACCCTGTCCAGCTTCTCTGTTGGCTAGTTCTCCTTATGAAGTCTTCTCGGCTGCAATTATTCCTCCTCATACATATCAAAGGGTAGAGCATCTTGATCCCCCATGTTGTTTTCTTCTTCTGTGGCATTAGCTTGCCACGCTGCTACAAGATCCAGTTCTGCAGTCTCATCATTGATCTGTTGCTCAACTTTCTCCTATGACAAGTTATCTTTTGTCAGCTCCTCTTGTGTTGGTTCAACTCCAACTTCTTCCAGTTGTTCCCCAGTATGGTATGCTCCTACACATGTCTCCAACCTGATCTACTGGATATGTTGTTTTTGCACTATCACCCTTCTCTCTAGCACTTCCAATTCGTCATACAGCTCAACAAAATCCATGATGTCTACTTCCTCTTCTGTTGTAGGCTCCAGTGCTGCAGTCATCTCATGTTCAACTTCCTGGCTGAAAATTTTGAGCAATTCTGTTGAATTCTCTTCTCCTTCTGCTGTGTGGGAAGACTTTAGTATCTGCTCCATTTCCTCTCTTATGACAATTTATGTTGGATGTCCTTCTGTTGCTGCATCTTCAAGATGTGCACTGGCCTCTGTTGGGCTAGTTGGCATGAATACCCCGATTCTTCTAATGATTAGAACACTCTTTTGATCCTCCTCCTCTATGATGGAAGTATTTAACTTGTCATCATCTTCATTCTTATCTTCCACAAACCCACATGAGTCTTCATGTATCAACACTCCTTGTTGATCTGAACTCACTTATGAGCTCTTGAGACTTTCAGATAGTCTCATTTTTCTTCCCTTTCCCACCTATTAATCTAGGATTTATCCCCTGCTCTCCTGGTAGTCTATGAGATCAACTAATCTCATCTCATTGCCCACCTGGAAATATGAATTTCCACTACTGTCCTCCTAATAGTCTATGATATCCTCAATTGATCTCATTTCATTGCCCACCCGACAATATGAAAATCTATCTCTGCCCTCCTGGAAGTTTATGGGATCTTTAACTGACCTCTCTTCCTCATCACTGAGGGTTTCTTCAACTTCTAGCTCAAAAATGCAAACCAACTCCTCCTCTGCATTATTGAGGTTTTCAGCATGCCTCAACCACCTTTTCAACATTTGTTGTTGCCTTCTGGCCAACAAATTTTGAACAGACCATTTTGCCTTCCTGTTCAGAGGCCATTTGTACCTCAAGTGTACTTTTACTTCTTGTTGCATCTTCAATGTCAGCTTCTCCATCCTTGCTCTTATCTCTATGAGCTCCAGATCCATATCTGGATTGGTTTTTTGCTGGTGTCCTTCTCTCTGACCACGTTCATGTCCTTCAATAGCCATTTTCATCCTCTTCTTACCCTTTTGGCAAGTCTATGGATTACTCTGCATCCGAGAGCATCTCCAACTTCTCCCACAGCTCACCTAGATGTCTTCTTGTTGTTGCGTACTTGCAACAATCCTTCACACAAAGCATCAGTACTCTACCTCCTTCTTCACCTGCTCTCTATAGGAAAAATTATGCTTCTAATACTACTTCACGTAGCCAGACTATTTCCCTCATCTCTTTTGCCTGAAATCTACAGGCGAAAATTGTGCTCTGATACCACTTGATGCAGCCCCCCTCCCCTCCTGGGGGTTCTACAAGCTCTCGGTCTAGGATATTTCAATATTATGAGTTGGATCAACTCTTTAAGCTCATGCTTTAACCCCCAAAAAATTATACATTCCCCCTTTTCTCGTAAGGCACAGGTCCTGTGGAACCCATGGGCCCTTTCTCAAGCACTCTTGGCACTTTTTGATTCGCGGGTGCTAGATCCTTATGCTAGGACCCTTCCTACATATAACCCTGGGCTATGACCTCACACCAAAATGTGATTGCGGGGTGGCCAAAAGTGGTTTGAGACCACACCATTTTTCTCCCCGCAATTCACCTCTAGCCGCCACGTATCCCTTTACTGATACCGTGGTTTCAATTGTGGCCCGCTCTAAGATTTTTAAAATCCGAGAACTTTCTGCCCCCGCAATCCAGTGCTACCATCAATCCTATGATCTCGATGATCCTTCTCAACCGACGACTGAGATCTTCCTCCTTTCCTCTCTTTCACACATACTTCCAAATCTCCATGATCTAGTGACATGTGCCCTCCTTTCAAATAGACGACTATGATTGATTTCTCCTTTCGGGCTTTAGGATTTTAAACTCTCAAATATTTCTCCCTCTATTGTGGCTATCTTCTGAAGTGGAATATTTGTTGACACATGTCCCTAGAAAATAGATGGATTAGATGAACTACGACTCTTCGGCCTTCGAGAGTTCTTGTTCAACACCCTCCTTCTTCTTCTGGAGTGACTTTCTTCGAAATGGAAGATCTTCTGCCACATGTCCTCCTCAAATCGATGACTCTCATCCACTTCGAGACTTCAATACTTTCAACTGAGACCATATCAATGGCCTTCGCCACCCTTCTCAATCAACGGTTGAGATTCACTTCGGGGCTTCAATACTTTCACCCTCTGTTGTCCTCCAAAGTATTATGTACCCGGAGTTCTAGATCTGGCACGAAACGTCCACCTCAAATCAATGGCCCTAGTCCTCTTTGGGACTTCAGCCTTTAGAAATTTCAATTCTCAACTTCTCCATGCTCTTCTTCTCCCGGAGCATTTTACCTGGAATCCACGATCTAACGACATGTGTCCTCCCGCAGATCAATGGCTCCGAGCTACTTCGGCTATTTGGACTTTGGGATTTTCAACACTCCACCTTCGCTTCCTCCTAGAGCTCACGATCCGTCGACGTGTTTCCTTATGGATATGACGGTCTATATTCACTTTGACTCTTCGGGTTTCAGAATTTTCAACTTCTATGCACTCATTCTTCTCGGAGTGCTTTCACCTGAAATACATGATCTCTTAACACATGTCTCCCTCTTGATATATAGGCCTCTATCCTCTTGGGATATTTGAGGTTCAAGAGTTTCAACTCATGCATACCCACCTTCTAAGTGCTTTCACCCAAAGTATCCGATTTGCTGACATGTACCTCCTGACGATCAACAATCAAGATCTACATTGGCGATTTGACCTCCTCCTTTTCCACAAAATTTCAAAGTTGTGGATCTTGCGCCACCTATTCCTCTTGATGATGGAAGGTCCCAAATGTAGTGTACCAATTTCTCTGATACCAATTTGTAGTGTACCAATTGCTCTGATACCAATTTGTAGTGTACCAATTCACTACCCAGGTTCACCCAAACTCTCGATTTACCACTCATTACAAGGATTTAAAAACAAATGCATTTAAGCAAAATTAAACACATTTAAAATACAGAGTGAAAAATATCTCATTACTGCTATAATGACACATTCCATATCATTTAACAATAATTCGTTTACACAGCGAAAACATGATACATAAGCAGCCAGTCACGCATAACATGATCAAAGCATAATTCAAATACTTATCTTATAACAGCTGTAGAAAACACCAATCGAGTGCAGGCCTTCCACGAACCTCCCAGCCTTAGACCACACTGTTCATTAGCTCAACAGTGGGTCACCCCCGAGCTGGGACCGAGCTCCACCCCACCCAAGGCAAGGAATCCTAGGCTAGGCTGAGGTTACAGGGAAGACAACACAGAAGTATCTGGAAGGATCCTTCCCAAAGATGTCATCTTACGCCCACTACTACTAGACCCTCATTCCCCACATGCCTGTTCCGCCCGGGAGTATACACCTTCACACGCACAGTCCATCGGTGCTAACCTCCCCTTCTGGGTCTCGACAACAGGCCGGATCAGGAAGTCTCAGAGCCCGTAGCTGGTGCTGGACACTCTCTAGAAGAAAACACTTCCCAACAAACTCTTTCACCTGGAAAGAGTTGCTCGCAGGCCTAACAACCTGCCTCTTCAAACCACAATCACCTCCCTCACCTGGAGAGAGGTTACACACAAGCTAAGCATGATTTCACACTAGCCAGTAAGCCACGCGCAGTCCAGCACTGCATGGCCACAACATCCAACTGAGAAACAAACACGGGCTTCCCAAACAGGCTCAGCAATCATGAAATAGACTCACGGGTTCAGTTTCGGGATTTCACCAGGTGTACAGAGATTCCACTCACAGGCTTGACGGTTCATAACAGAATGTATGGTTCAGAAGATGCAAGAGGGTATCTATGCAAAGGTTCGACCAATTCACCCTCAGACAGTCCCGGTCGAATCGAGGAGGAATCTACGTGGCAGTTCACGGGAATGGGAGCGGAACCCCCAACACGACTTGCGTCGACAATTTTAACTACATGCACATGGGTTGACACTTGTCACCCATGAAGCTCATTCCTTCACATTTGGAAGTCACTCGTCCTTCCAAAGAACTTAGGGTAAAATAATATGCACATGGCTCTTTTTTGGAAATAATATTAAAATATTATTCCAGGCCTA
>ML778681.1:627959-654833 GCA_009831015.1 Picea engelmannii
GAGAGAATTGATTCTATATTAATATGTCAGAACATAAGAGTACAATTGCTTATGACTTGTCACTAGGGAAACCGAGTATAGTTCAATCCAAAAAATACCAGTATGAAAACCCATAGAGATTTGGATCAGTTTAAAGATTTTGATTATTTTCTATGACTGAACTATCATTAGATAGAGTATACATACTACTATGCCTAAATATGGAGCATATGACTATAGCTATTAGACAAAAAAACAGGAGTATAAATCATTGCATATCAAAGAATTGAAATGGGAGCTATCCTTTTTGGATCTTGATCAAGTATTCATCATCTTCATCCAACCTGATGGGGTTGGATGAGGGTCCCTCTAGAGTGGAAGTCTAGTCCTGTTGAGATCATTTCCCACTTTCGAAATTTCCCTCCCCTTTTCTATTTTCCCAACTTATTTTGTCCATTTATTTTCCCCTCTTCTATACTTACCGAAATTCCCCTTTTCCTTTTTTCCCTTCTATTCTCCCTTTCTAATTACTACTTAGACATTTTTCCAAAATGGTGGGTTCCCGGGTTGGAGGACTCATGAATCCTCATCTCCAATCCACACTCTCACATATCGAGTCTGACTGACCACCACATTATTCTATACTTATCCGTTTCTGCAATTGCGGGTTCTCGGGTTGGAAGGTTTCAAGCTTTCATATCCTTTGTTCTGTGACATACATTTTTTACCCAAACAATCTGTGATCTACATTTTTACCATTGGACCCCCCTCGAGCTCCTAAGTATCTCATCTCTCCTATATTGAGTTTGATTGACCGCGTTAAAACACTTAACCATTTTTTGACCTTCTACAGTCGTGGGTTCACAAATCACAAAAATCACAAATCTTATTTGCTCTCGTTTGTCCCCGCCACCTTCCTGCTTTTCCCGATACGCATTTATTATGGTTTAATGCTAATAAATCATCATTCAGGTCCCGTAAATATTTTCATTAATAGGAAAAGGGCTTGAGGAGATTTGTTATTAAACCACATTAAAGCATGATTTGCAAAAGATTATATTATTTCTCTCAAGCGCTCATTTCAAATATTATATGGATCAAAAGAACGTTCTCATCAACTTATGGAAACAACAGCTCGACAACATTTCTGTGGAGATAATTTGAATATTTTTATATGAGAGGACCATAACTTTTAGTGGTCTAGAGTGTAATCTTATTATTCATCCCCTTCTGCCTAAAAGGAAGTAATTTGGACATCCGAAATTTCTTGCGTAGGTTGTGTTCCTAAAGTTTTTGACTGCAAGAAACTAGTTTCCTAGTGCGTCGAGAATTATATACCAATCCAATGGATGATTCAACTCCAAGACCATTCTCCTATCTCCCTTTTGCCTCAATTGTTCCATAAAATGGTGAAACTCCCAGAGCCAACACTCACCTTCAAAGGTGAAGATTGCAGGGACTTATTGAAAAAATATGACAATGGCCTGGATCTCTTACCTAAATTCTTGGAGAATCCCACGACCATCCCTGAAGATATTACTAGATTGTAGGTCATCTTGTTCAAAAATCCATTTCAGGAAATTGCTTGGTTATTTACATCTGATTCTTTACATCTTATATTTTATTGTCAAGGAGTAGGCCATTTTCGATTGGGGGAAGTTGATTTCCATTGAAATATGTTCCCAAATGTCTCAGTATAAAAAGGATAAGAAATTATTTATGTCTTCTTATTTGGTTTTTGCGATAGCGCATTGCTGTCGATTTCCTAAATTGTCTGTATGAAAGAATGTGAATTGTGAATTTGACCTCGTGACCTTTTGGTACCAAGCTTTATGGAGTCACAAAGATTCCCTTCATTTTTTAAGAAGTTTTCAACAACCTTTTTTTTCTCCTTAAAGGATCGTTGTTTGGAAAATACACCCCAAGAATATCTGCTCAGGATAGTGAATTCCTAGATAAAAAGGGGACTTTGGAGAAAATGGAAAATTACAATGTTATCGGGATTTTTGGTTCTAAAGAAAATCCTTCATTTCTTCCATGCCATATATCCAACAAAATGTTTTTTATAGAAGTTTCAAGGAAATATAACATTTGGTTGCACTTTTTTCATGCAAAACGAAAAAAGCAATTCATACCTTTGGCTTGGAAAATTGGGGATTTTGTATTCAGAAATATGAAAAATATTGTTGAATTCGCAAACCACTTCCACAACTTGAATCTCAAGTACGTTGAAAATATTAGAGGGTTTAACCCTAACAAAATATTTTTGAAACATATTTTAACAATGGGTTTTAGCAATTCATTTATCCACACTATTCTAGGAGAAGAAGAAGATAATAACCCGGGCAATCCTATCCACACAATTGGCAACTTAGAGACGGTATTCAGTACTAATGAATTTTGAAAACAGAGAGGAAAGGTTCCCAACGAGAATAATTCCCAGTCCCCAACTATTACTCCCAAGAGTAGAACACCTCAGAGCAATTCTCCAGCGTCCCACCCATCTAAAAAGGTAATCAACAATAGTTTAGGCAGAGGAGGAGACTAGAACCCCCCTCCAAGCAAAATTGAAATCTCCCATAAACTTCCTCTGAGGAAGAAGAGGAAGAATATTGTACAAGAGGAAGAAGAGAATCACATCAAAAGTGACATCAATAAGTTCTCCCTTGGAGATATGGAGCCCTAAGATGACATTGAGAATATGTTTCCTAACATTGACTACCCAGGAGGTGTGGCCCACCAAAATCAATCATTGGAAATTGTTGAGAATGAGATATTTGATGAAGAAGAATCATTTGTATTTTAGAGTGTTTTCTTTGACAACAAATCTAAAAAATTAATTATTGAGAAGAGTGATGTGAATAATAAAAAGAGGAAATCTCGTTCAGAGGTTAACCTAAGAAATGTGTGGCCTTCCCAGTTTTCTAGAATCTATAGAGCCATCGACAATGCATTGGATGACTCCATTGGCAGTCTCGAAGAAGAAAATGCAAAGTTAAAGGAAAATAATAAGGAATTAGAAGATACTTTGATGTCTCTTCCACTCCTTTCTGTCCCTTTGGAAATTTTTAGTCCCACCATGCTTACAGCCAAAATAAAAGGATCCTCAAGCTTACTCACATCAGTTAGGAGATATGTGGAGAATAATATCAAGAAAAGAATGGCACTAATTACAGAAGCTTGGGAAATTTCAAAGAGCACGATTTATTTTGGATCAAGGGTGCATTCCTTCCTTGAATATCTACAGGTTGACCTAAAAAATGAATAAGGTTTCTACCTTGATTTCGTGGTACCCTTTGGTATTAAAGTTTCCAACATGTCATCGCTAAAGAGAAGAGAGAAGGACCTTCCCTCTCCAAGTCGAATCAAGCAGTTGATTGTATACTAGAAAGAGAAAATAAAGAACTTGAACAACATCATTCAAGCATGCAGCCAAGCCATAACAAGGAGAGAAGAGCTATTCAAAATGCTCATGGAGGTGGACCTAGCTGGAAGCACTAATGAAGTCCAAGATCCCAAGTTGATACTCAACTTGTTGTTCCTAAAAAAAACAGTTCGATGAGCAAGTTGATATTTTTAGAGGATTGTCAATTGAAAAAATTCTATGGCATAATTGAATATGATGAGAACTCCATAGATAACTGTCTAGTGGATTACTCCGTAAAAAATATGGATATTAAAGAAGTGTTACATGGAATTTCCATTGATCTCCGAGAGTTGGAGGGTGAGTTGTTCAATATTAAAATCCGGCATGAAATCAACATGGCACCTATCAAAATTTACATCAAAGAATGGTTCAATAAGGCTATCGATAAACTGACAAATTAAGGGAAAGAAGTAGTTGAGATGGTTCCTATAACCGTTGATGAAAACAATAAAAGGACATCAGCGAGCAAATGAAAAATGAGCGACCATCATAGTAAGTTTACACTGATCACATACTTCTTTTCTTTATCAAGTCCTTCATCCAGTTATTCCACCTCTTGCACTAGAAAGGTTTAACCGAAGATTGATAACTCCTTTTTTCTTCTTACTAGGTCTTGTTGATCCTTCTACTTCCCACCTTCTTCTTTCTAAAAGATTATTTCTTATATTTGTTTTATTTATGGTCCGCGGCAGCCCCAATCCCAGTCTTTAATACATACACATTTACAATTTCAAGAATAAGTAACAAACTATATATTTTTTGAAATTTCAAGAGAGCTCTTTTGGGAACAATCTTGATTGTGCTTTGTAACCCTGTTTTCAAAATATAAAGTATTTGAGGTTGATCTATCATTATCTCTATTTGAGATACCCATGAATCCACTCTGTTAAATTTATCTTGTGCATGCAAATGATCTTCTTTTATTTTTGTGTGATCAAAAATCTTTATCTTAAGCTATGATGAATGTGAGGAATTTTTTTTTATTTTCTTTAATGTGTGAAGTGTGTGATTCCTGGTTGTTTCTCAAGAACTTTCTTTGAAAAAAAAAAAAAAAAACATTTTCCTTTTATTGTCTCACAATATTTATTTTTCTTTGAATTATTACAATGGACATCTGTCAAGTCCCACATTTTGGATATTTATAAATCCTAAGAAAATCTAAAGAGTACCACCTCTATAAAATGAAGGGGGATTTACATCCTCACGAGGTTGTCGTTTATGTCCTAATGGATTCAAGCGTCAACATTTTTGGCAACCATACTGGGGAATGAACTGGAATTTGGAACCTCATCTCTAAGGATTTTTGAAAGAATATATGACTTTGCCCCAAGCTGATCATCCCCACCTGAAATTGGATTGAACAACCAACAAAGAATTTTACATCAGTTATAGAACTTGGTAATATCAATGGCCGAGACCCTTGAATATTTAGAAATATATTGGAAAATGTTGGTCCATGAAGAATAAATATAAATTCTCCGAAGACAGAGGAGAGAGGAATGACAAGACCAAAGAAATCAAAGGCTAGCTAGAGAAACACAAGAAAAAGGTCAGGATTGAAGCTAGATGAATACAAGGGAAACATTACTAGAAGTAAAAGAAAGAAACTCTTTATTCTTATAAGTGAAAATCATATCCCTGGAATCTCTCTAGACATGGCAGAAAGAAACAAACAACCTCGATACGAGAATCATGAGGAGAGACAAGCAGGTGGAAGAGATCACACAAGAAATCAAGGAAACCAGAGATTTGAAAATCGAAGGAGGGTAAGAGATTCCCCTATAAATCTTGAAGGTGAGCAACATGATCTCCCTGTTCTCCCTAAGGGCACCTTAAAGGAATTTTCTGGAGATGGAGCAATCGATGCAAAGAGGCATCTGCACTTATTTCTTGATGTTTTTCATTTTCACCGAGTTGAGTATGACGATGTCATGGTAAGGTTGTTTCTACAAACATTATCAGGAAGAGCATATGTATGGTATACAACATTTCCCAGTAGATCCATTCGCTCACTTAATGACCTCTAATCTATGTTCCTGACTATGTTTTCCCCTCCAATTTCTTACCATACACTTCTCACAGATATCACCCAGATTGGTTTGAGGAAGAATGAAAGGATACGAGATTTTAATCTCAGGTTCAATAAAACCTTGAGTAATATTCCAGAAGATAAAATTCCAAATGACCCAGTCATTCTCGATTTTTATAAGAATGCAATGCCCCCAAATGCAAAATAGTCCATCAGAACATCCCAAGTGGATACTTTGGAGGAGGAAATGACTAAAGCCACTGAGATGGAATAAATTATGATTGAAACATGTGTCGACCCCAATATTATACTAGGAAGAGTACAAAGGCAACTAGGAGGATTAAATATTGATAATCAAGGAGCTTCCAGTTCAAGAAAGAATGAATAATTCAAGCCTTGATCGACTCAGAACCAAACGATAGGAGGAGGATTTTTCAAGGAAACCATACATGATGTAAAGGTTTACCCTATGGTGGAACAAGAAACTAAGTAAAGAATCGAAATTGCACAGATGAATAGAACCATCAAACAAATGAAAAACAAGATAACCATACTAAGAAGGGGAGATAATTACATGCCAAATCTGAGAATTCCAATCCCAGAGAAAAGGAGGAACCCTCCCCTTGAAAACACTAATAACCCACAATGAACAAGGGTTCCCAAACATCCTACTCCAAATGAGGATGTTCTCGATGATGTCTATGATGAGCAATTAATCGAGAAAGAGAATTATTACTCACTTGATGAGAGCTCTAAAACTGTGCATATGGATGGATGTGAGACAAGAGGGTGACAAGGTTCCCAACTCCCAAGAAAACATCGCCTAGATAAGAGGATTTGTAAATAGACCAAAAAATAAAGGGGATTCTGATAAAGAGAACCAAAAGGAAAAAGAAAAAGAAAAAACAAATGAGAAAGTGATGGATAGTGTTGGAAGTAAAAGGAAACACATGACGTCAAACTCACTCAAATGACATATAATGTTGTAGAGGATCTGAGTAAATTAAGGATAACCCCGCCCTTTAAGGAAGTGGTGAAGATTCCACAACAAAGAGAAAACATTTTGAAGTTTTTAGATGATGCATTTGAAAGAGTAAAAGGTGTTGTTACCAATCCAAAACAAATCCCTAGCCAGTCAACTGCTAAGCTTAGAGGTAAAACTCCTCCCTTTTACATTTCTATTGAAAATCATGATGTTGCACTGCATAACTATTTAGTTGACACTGGAATGAAAAATAATATAATTCCATTGGCGGTCATGGAGGCATTGGGCAGGAGTTGGAACAAGTATTATGAAACTAGTGAAAGCATGTATGCAATTGATACTATAAATGTGCCATCTTGTCGAGAAATCAAGGAATTTTATGCTTGGATTACAACATTTCTCCATATCATTATTGTTTTCAATATTATTGTGGTAGATATTCCTCCAACATATAGAGTTGTGTTGGGAAGAGACTATACATCTATGATTAGAGGATATATAATGAACAACAAAATTTGTATGATGCTACCAGGAAAAGAAGGGGTAATGATTAAAGTACCTTGTGAACCTAGAAAACCCTTCTCTTTCAAGAAGAAGGAAAATGAATTTATGGAGGATTATATAGATGTCAGGATTGGAAACTATGTTATCCTAGACATAGAGCAGAACGAAATCCTAGATAAATTTCAAGATGCGGAGAATCAAGAATGTTTCTTCGAAGGCTATTGGAAGATTCCATTCGATGGAGCCTATTCAAGGTATGGAAATGGAGTTGGAATTGTTCTTATGAGTCCAAGTAATATTATGCATCCACACACCATTAGACTGGAGTTTTCATGCACTAATAATGAGGCAGAGTATGAAGCTTTGATTCAGGGGATTATCCTTGCACATGAAATGAAAATAGAACATATAATTGTAACTAGCGACTCATAGTTGGTCATGAATTAGGTTACCCAGAGGTATAAAATCAAAAAGGAAAGACTTAAGTTGTATTTAAAAAGAGTTAACGAGTTGATGGAATATTTCAGTTCCTTCAATATTTCTTTTATCCCAAGGGACAAGAATCACAAGACAGATTCACTAGCCTTGGTGGCCTCATTGTCAAAGCCAAATGATGTCCAAATAAAAACGTTTTTCCAAGTAGAAAGAGCTTTCCGACTGTCTGTGCCCGATAAAATTGAATACTTGCAAGTATTTGAGAATGATCAATAGCTAGAATTTTTTTTGTTAAATGATGATGATGATGAAGACAATCACTCGTCTGTTGTCCCCAGATATTGTATACAATTTGAATCTCTTTTTACAAAAGAATATCATGCTAATAATCTCCTTGAAGAAGTTTTAGTTCGAAAGGTGCAAGAGACGAGAAAAGTCAATATTGGAACTGATAGTCCCCCGAAATATGTCAACTTGGGAGTTGATTACACCACTGAGGAAGTTGATCAATATGTTTCCTTATTCAAATAATATATCGATGTGTTCTCTTGGACCTATGATGATTTGAAAGCTTACGATAAAACTATATTCCAACATATCATTCCTTTGAGGGAAGAAGCAAATCCAGTGAAGCAAAAAATAAAGATGATGAATCCAAAAATGAAACCTCTGGTAAATATTGAATTGGATAAATTGAAGAAGGAAGGGATAATTTATCCCATTAGACACTCAGATTAGCTTTCAAATCTAGTGATTGTAAGAAAAAATACCGAGGAAATTCAGATGTGTGTTGACTTTAGAGACCTTAACAAAGAAAGCATAAAGGATAACTTTCCTTTACATAATATGGAGTTTCTTCTCCAACAAGTTACTAGATCGGCCTGCATGTCCATGTTGGTTGGTTTTTCTAGATATCACTAGGTCTTGGTGGTCGAGGAAGATAGGGAAAATACAACATTTATCACACCTTGGGAGACATACGCATATGCTAGAATTCCCTTTGGTTTGAAGAACGTTGGAGCCACATTCCAAAGGGCCATGGATGATGCATTCAATGGATTGATAGGAAAAGTTTTGATAGACTATCAAGATGACCTAACGGTGCATTCAAAGAAAAGGGATGATCATATCCATCATTTGAGAAAGGTTTTTGAAAGATGTAGATTATATGGTGTTTCTCTAAATCCAAAGAAATGCTTGTTCATTGTGACTCAAGGAAAACTATTGGGCCATATTGTATGCAAGGAAGGGATTTACATAGATCTGGAAAGAGTTAAAGCAATAAACAATCCCAACCCCCCGAAATCCAAGAAGGGAGTCCAATCATTTTTTGACAAGATCAATTTTGTGTGAAGATTTGTTCCTGACTATGAAAGCATCATGAAGATGGTAAATTTTTTGTTGAAAAAGGATCAGAGGTTTGAATGGACAACGGATAGTCAAGAGACGTTCAATAATATCAAAGGATAAATAAACACTGCTCTAGTCCTAATTATTCTAGACTTTCAAAGAGATTTTATCATCTATTCATTTGCTATAGAGAAAGTTTTTGCATCCGTTCTCACTTAGAAAATAGCAAAGGAGAAGAACTCCCAATAATATTTATGAGAAAAACCCTACATGATTATGAGTTGAGGTATTCAGAACTGGAGAAGAAGGCCACGTATCTTGTAAAATATGTAGCACACTTTCATATGTACATATTGAACTCCCATGTTATTACTTATGTTCCTTCATCTCCAGTGAAGATGATTCTAAATCAACAATTGAGAGAAGGAAAATGGGATAATTGGTTGGAAAAGATACAAGAATATGATATCGAGATTAAACCTTTAAAGAAATCAAAGGACAAGGTTTATGAAAACTCGTCATGAATGGAGATTCAGATGATGAAATGATTTCAATTTCAGTCAGAGAACCCTTGGCTGATTCAGAATGGTACGGAGATATCATATTCTACTTAAGGTCTCGAAAATTTCTTGTCACCATCAACCCCAAGGAGAAAATAACATTGAAGATGAAGGAAAATCAATATTTGTTGATTGCTGACATACTATTCAAGAGAAATTATGATGGTATACTACTGAGATGCGTTGATAAAAATCAAGCCTAGGAACTGATAAGAGAATTCCATGAGGGAATATGTGGTGGACACTTCTCCCCTACTTCCACCTCCCACAATATAATAAGGGTTGGATTATATTAGCCATCAATTTTCAGAGACACGCATGCTACGATAAGGAAGTGTGTATCATTCTAGCATTTTTCAGGAAAAATGAAGAGATTTGTGATGCCTTTGCAACCCATAATTGTAGAACAACCATTCTCCCGATGGGGACTTGATGTTGTTGGGGAAATCAATCTGAAGTCTAGCAAGGGGCATATATACATTCTCACGGTGACAAATTACTTCACGAAATGCCCGAAAGAGGTGGCATTAAAGAAGGATGATGCTGAAGAGATAATTAAATTCCTCAAAGATAATATCCTGTCGAGATTTGGTGTCCCAGATAAATTTATCATAGAAAATGGTTTGATTTTCATTGGGTTGAATTTTACAGAGTTTTGTGGAGAATATGGAATAATCATGGGTCAATCGTCGAATTATTGTCCAGAAGGTAATGGCCTTGCTGAATCTACAAACAAAACACTTGTTCAGATATTGAAGAAAACTATTGACAAGAACCAAATGAATTGGCATATGAAGATGACTAATTCATTATGGGAAAGCATAACAACTCTAAAGGATAGCATCGAGATGTCTCTCTATATATTGGTTTATTGGAAATAAGAGAAAATGCCAATCAACCTCATGCTCAATGTGTTGATTTATGTGGTCAATTCCGAAGATACATAATACAGTTATGTTGGCATGTTTTACAGGTAGTGTATGCTTGTCATTGATGGAAAGTACAATAGCAATGATGGCTTGAGTATAGGTATAATATGCTAGGCAGGCACCATAAGTATTTTGGGAAGACGTAGCAGAGCAAGCTCATGAAGACCAGAAGAGATAGTGCAGAGGTGCACGCAAAGTGCAAGAGTGTGCTTGTCATTGATGGCAAAGATCACGACCAACAGTGCAGGAATAATGGCATGGCAATGGCAAGTTCAACAAGTGATCGTTGGATCCCATTCAGAAGCGTAAACTCCAGGAGTCAAGGAAGCAACTCACGGCAGAAAATCGCGAAATGACAAATGCCGAAATCCTGAAACAGGCACATCAACAAAGGTTTCAGATATCAAGAGTTGGAGGAGTCAAGAGTCGAGACTCTTCATCACAGGAGTCCCGAAGTTGTGAAATGTGAAACGTCAAAATCCCGAAACAGGCACATCAACAAAGGTTTCGGATACCGGGAGTTGGAGGAGTCAAGAGTTGAGACTCTTCATCATAGGAGTCCCGAAGTTGTGAAATGAAAAACGTTGAAATCATGAAACATGCACATCAACAAAGGCTTCATATATCGGGAGTTGGAGGAGTCAAGAGTCGAGACTCTTCATCACAGGAGTCCCAAAGTTGCGAAATGCGAAACGCCGAAATCCTGAATTAGGCACAATGAAGGCTCGTGAATTTGTGAAATGATCCTGACCATTGAATCCTAGCCGTTGGATCGAGGTTTGATCTGGACCATTCATCAGGCATGACGAAGTTCCATGTACTTTCTAAATCACAATTTAGAGTAACACATGACAGCCACTTGGGTCACGACACATCATTGAGTGATGCAAGAGTGACCTCACTCCAGGAGTTTTAGCTTCATCACTCCCCCAAAGTCTCGAAGGATGAAGTCTCGGGGCAGAGGATAACCGTCTGATCACCACGGATCGTGGACCATTGATCTAGAGAGCAAAGTGCTTGTTTGATTGGAGAGTGGTCATATCTCATGGTCACATTGTCGAGATATGGAGAGAAGAGCTATAGAAGCCAAGCTCTATTTCATAGCTCGTGACATGGAGAGTCGAGAATGAGTTGGAGCTCATATGTATGATAATGTACATAATGTAAAGATTACTTATCATACCAAGAAGAAGAGGTTTTTACCCTTTATGGGTTTCCTCAGGAAATATTTGTCTCTGTATATTTCATATGTGTGACTAATGTCGAATGCTCTATTGCTTACCTCCCTACATTATTTTGATTGTCATTAAGTGCTCTGCAAAGAGTTTAAAATAAGCATAATTGTTTAAGCATGGTAACAACTAATTCACCCCCCCCTCTCAGTTGTCCAACAATTGGTATCAGAGCCGACCCCTTTTATCTAATGGTAGATCCTAGAGCTTAAACGTGTCAAGCCATGAAGGAAATTCAACCAATAAGGCCCCTCTGTTCAATGGAACAAACTTTGCCTTCTGGAAAGTTAGAATGAGAACCTACATAATGGATTTAGGTGCAGATGCCTGGGATGTGATAGATATTGGTTATGTAAAGCCAATTGTACTAGCTAATAAGGATGACAAGCTAGAATTTAGCTTCAATGCTAAGGCTATGAATCTTATCTTGAGTGGGCTTGCAGAAGTAGAAGTCGTAAAATTTATGCACCTAGGAACTGCCAAAGAAATGTGGGACAAACTCATTAGCAGTTATGGAGTTAATGAGAAGGTAAAGGATGCCAAGCTTCAAACCTATAGATTACAGTTTGAACAGATGAAGATGAAAGAGGATGAAACTGTTGGAAAATACTTTCTAAGAGTTGAAGAACTGGTAAATGCAATGAAAGCACTTGGTGAAAAAATTGAGGAACCTTCCTTAGTTCATAAAATTTTGAGATCTCTACCAAATAGGTTCAACCCGAAGGTCTCTGCTATAGAAGAACTTAATGATCTAAAAACCTTGGATTTTGATCAACTTCTAGGAACATTGACTGCATATGAAATGAGAATAGTTAAAGATAAACCCACCTCCAAAGAAGCACCATTTAAGGCAGACAAGAATGAGGATTCTCAGCCTAATGAAATTGAAGCAAAATTTGTGAAGAGACTGAAGAAGGGATCAGACAAATACAAAGGTAAACTACCTTTCAAATGTTTCAAATGTAGTAAGATAGGTCATTTTGCAAATAAATGTCCTCACAAAAGAAAGGATTAGACATGTGATGATGAGGAGAAGCACAAACACATAAATTTATTTAAAGAAAATAATTTTAAGAAGAAAAGTCTTTGTGTAAACAATGATGATGATCCTTCAGATGATGAAGACATTGACTACTCTATTGAAGATAAACTAAATGATTTTATGCTTATGGCTATGGGATATTTTGATGATGAACACACAGGAGGTGAAATCGATGATGAATAAGCTGTGGTGGATATGGAAGGTGAATTAATCAGTGCTTTGGAAGAAATTGGCAGACTCAGAATTAAGAACATAAAGCAAAAAAAATTGCTGATATAGTTCGAGAAAGATAGTAAACAGCCTGATGAAGACTTTGCCCTACTAAAAGTGGAATTAGAAGAGGCAAATAAAATCGAAGACATTCTGAAACAACAATTATCAGAAAAGAAGGCAAGATGTGAAGCTCTGGAAAAAGTAGTGAAAACCAGGAAAGAGTTGGAGAAGTTTCAAGCCTTGTGTCATTAGAATTTGTCAAGTATCAAAGCATCAGAAGAATTGGCCACCATTTTGAATCAGCAAAGAAACCCAAAGCTGAAAACAGGTCTGGGTTATGAAGAGGGATCAAGTAGTGATCAACCAGGCAACAAAGAACCCATCAAGTTTGTCAAATCTACCATCTATGACAACAAAAAACCTATAGAAACAAAAGAAGATAATCATCTACCCAGGAGGAGTAATGAAAGAGGTACCAGAACTGAAACTATGGATCAGAGAAATAATGTACTCTTTGTTCAAAGAAATCATCAACATAGAATAAATCGACCTTCTCAAAGAAGACAACCATTTTCCAGGTACTAACGTTTTTTCTATGGATATTGTTTCTTTTGTTATAACTTTGGTCATAAAGCTATAAACTGTTCTTTAAAATTAAATTATGAGCAATCAAGACATTCAAGGTATAGATATCTGCCACAACAAAGAATGAGACAGCCAAGTAAAAAACCACCATAGACTGAAAATCACTTGATGGATGGGAAAAGGACACAGGTTAAGCATAACAATCGTTATGATCCTTTATTCGACGAACCAGAATGTTACATCTGTCATAACTATGGACATAAATCTGTTGATTGTTGCTTAAGGAACTATGAACCAGATTTGAATTCCCTTGCTGAAAATGTCAAGGTTTGGAAGAATAAAGAAAGTGACAAGTGTGGATTAGTGTTGTCAGCTCAATGACAAACGAACCCTTGGTATATAGATAGTGGATGCTCCAAACATATGATGGGAGACAAAGGTAAGTTTCTATCTCTAAGTGAAAGAAATTCAGGAAACGTAACCTTTGGAAATGATGTTCTAGGTAAAATAAAGGGTAAAGGGATGGTGAGTTTAAGTAATGGAAAAGGAAAAGCCCAAGATGTTCTGCTTGTAGATGGGCTGAAACATAATCTGCTCAGTGTAAGTCAAATGTGTGACAAAGGATGTGAAGTGGTGTTCACGTCCAAGGACTGTAAGATAAAGTATGTAAACTCAGGACAAGTGGTGGCCAAAGGCATAAGGACATAAAATAATGTATATGTGCCGAAAGAAGATAGAGAAGAGTGTCATCTAAGCAAACATGATGAAAGATGGTTATGGCATAGGAGACTTGGACATATAAACTTTGACCACTTAATCAAGCTCAAAAGTCTTGAGGCAGTAAAAGATCTTCTGAGAATATCAAGGCCTCAAGATTCTATGTGTAAACCCTGCCAAGTAGGAAAGCTAACCAGGACATAGTTTAAGTCCAAGAGCTCTACTTCAATAGAGAAACCACTCCAACTAGCTCATATGAATTTATGTGGACCATCGACACAGGAAGGCACAGGGAAGAAAACTACTTCATGCTGATTATTGATGATTACTCCAGAATTACTTGGGTTGCCTTTCTCAAGGAAAAAGATGAAGCATTTGAGAAGTTTAAAAAATTTAAGGCTTTAATTGAGAATCAAATAGGAAAGAGGTTAAAGGCAGTAAGATCAGACAGAGGAGGAGAATTTATGTCAAGTGATTTCAAGGAATTCTGTGATAAGCATGGGATCAAGAGAGAATACACAATCCCAAGAACTCCACAAAAAAATGGAGTAGTTGAGAGGCAAAACAGAACAATGCAGCAAATGGCTAGGTCAATGATGAATGAGAAGAACATTGGTTAAACCTACTGGGTAGAATCAATACACACAATAGTCCATGTTCTTAAAAAATCCCACCTCAGACCACAAAGTGACAAGACACCTTATGAGCTGTGGTATGGGAGACCTGCTTCAATCAAACACTTCAAAGTCTTTGGGAGTAAATGTTACATAAAGAATAATGATGAGAACCTTGGAAAATATGATGACAGGGATGATGAAGGTATCTTCTTAGGGTATGCTACAAACAGTAAAGGATACAGATGCTATAATAAGAGGCTGCATAAAATGGTTGACTGTATCGACATAAAAGTTGGTGAAGGAATCCCAGCAAGAGAGGTGTACAATAATGAGTCTTCTACAGAGGACACAACTAAAGCTGAAGATGAACAGGTCCAAGAATCAGAAAACGAAGACTTTGAATCAGATGAAGACATAGATACTCAGACAGACTCAAATCAGCAGAAAACTTCAAATTCCTCCTCCAGAATCACTCAAAAGAATCATCCTGCAAGTTAGATAATTGGTGAAAAAGACAAAGGTATACAAACCAGGAGAAAGATAATCAAAAAGACCGAAAAATCACATATAGCTTTCATATCCATGCTAGAACCCAAGAATTTTAATGAAGCTAGCAAAGATGACCATTGGGTTAAAGCAATGAATGATGAACTTGATCAGATTGAGAAAAAACAATACATGGGAGATGGTTCATAGACCTGAAGGTAAAAATGTCATTGGTTCCAAATGGATCTTTAAGAATAAGTTGAATGAGCAGGGACAAGTTGTCAGGAACAAAGCAATATTGGTCTGTAAAGGCTATGCTCAAATAGAAGGACTGGATTTTGATGAAACATTTGCGCCCATAGCAAGATTAGAAGCTATTAGAATATTTATTGCCTATGCTTGTCATAAAAGGTTTAAAGTCTATCAAATGGATGCCAAGTCAGCTTTTCTAAATGGAGATTTAAATGAAGAAGTCTATATGGAACAACTAGAAGGTTTCGAACTGTCTGATAACCCTGACTTAGTATGCAAGCTGAAGAAAGCTTTATATGGGTTAAAACAAGCCCCTCGTGCCTGGTATCATAGACTGGATACGTATCTCAAAGACAAAGGGTTCAAGAGAGGTATAGTTGACAACAATCTATATCTCAAAATAAAGAATAACGATTTTATCATCGTGTTGGTCTATGTAGATGATGTCATCTTCAGATGTAATAGGGATTCATTGGTACAATGGTTTGCTTCTGCCATGGAGTCTAAGTTTGAAATGTCTATGATAGGTGAACTGTCATTTTTTCTTGGTCTACAAATTACTCAGAGGTCTGAAGGGATGTTCATTTCTCAAGAAAAATATCTAAGATAAATGTTGAAAATGTTTCAAATGGAAGATTCTAAACCTGTGGGCACACCTATGGTTACTGAATGCAAATTAAGCAAGGATGACGACTCACCTGATGTTGATCAAAGTTCATATAGGTCAATGATAGGCAGCCTGTTGTACATCACAACATTTCACCCAAACATAATGCATGATGTTGGAATGGTAGGAAGATATCAATCTGCACCTAAACAGAGTCACTTGCTAGATGTCAAAAGGATATTCAGATATTTGAAAGAAACAATGAACTATGGCATATGGTATCCTAAGAATCAAAATTTTCAATTATCAATCTACTCAGATGCTGAATGGGCTAACTGCATGGATGAAAGGAAAAGCACGAGTGGAGGTGTGTTCTTCTTAGGAGATTCTCTAGTAGCATGGTTGAGTAAAAAGCAAGGTTCCATTTATTTATTAACTACAGAGGAAAAGTACATTGTTACTGCTACCTATTGCACTCAGGTATTATGGATGATTCAGACACTTGCAGACTTGGAGGTAAAATACGCTGCACCAATCCCAATTCATTATGATAACACTAGTGCCATCAGTGTGTCCAAGAATCCTGTATTCCACTCCAAGACCAAGCATATTCCCATAAAATATCATTTTCTGAGAGCGCAGGTCACCAATCAGATTGTTCAGGTCCATTACATTCCAACCATAGAACAAATTGCAGACATGTTTACTAAACCCCTAGCCAAGACACCATTTGAATATCTCCAATAGAAGCTGGGTATCATCCTGTCTCACACCTAAGAGAGTCCATCCTGTTAAGGGGAGTTTGTATTGATTGAATATCTGATACCTCCGAAAAATACTACAACAACTCAAGGGGAGTGTGTTTTCTTTGACATTGATGTCAAAGGGGGAGAAAAGAACAGGTCAGAGTGCCTTTGTTGCCATCAATGACAAAGGGGGAGATTATTAGCATGTTTTATAGGCAGCGTATGCTTGTCATTGATGGAAAGTACAACAACGATGATGGCTTGAGTACAGGTATAATGTGCCAGGCGGGCACCAGAAGTATTTTGGGAAGACGCAACAGAACAAGCTCGTGAAGACCAGAAGAGATAGTGTAGAGGTGCACGCAGAGTGTAAGAGTTTGCTTGTCATTGATGGAAAAGATCACGACCAAAAGTGTAGGGATAATTGCATGGAAATGACAAGTTCAATAAGTGATCGTTGGATCCCATTCAGAAGCATAAACTCTAGGAGTCAAGGAAGCAACTCACGGCAGAAAATTGAGAAATGTGAAACGCCGAAATCCTAAAGCAGGCACATCAACAAAGGTTTCAGATACCGGGAGTTGGAGGAGTCAAGAGTCGAGACTCTTCATCACAGGAGTCCTGAAGTTGCGAAATGAGAAACACCGAAATCCCGAAACAAGCACATCAACAAAGGTTTCGGATACCGGGAGTTGGAGGAGTCAAGAGTCGAGACTCTTCATCACATGAGTCCCAAAGTTGCAAAATGCGAAACACTGAAATCCCAAAACAAGCACATCAACAAAGGTTTTGGATACCGGGAGTTGGAGGAGTCAAGAGTTGAGACTCTTCATCACAGGAGTCCTGAAGTTGCAAAATGCGAAACGCCGAAATCCTGAATTAGGCACAATGAAGGCTCGTGAATTTGTGAAATGATCTTGGTTGTTGAATCCTAGCCGTTGGATCGAGGTTTGATCTGGACCATTGATCAGGCACGACGAAGGCCGTGAAGTTTCTAAATCACAATTTAGAGTGACATGTGGTAGCCACTCAGGTCATGACACGTCATCGAGTGACACAAGAGTGACCTCACTCTAGGAGTTTTGCTTCGGGAGTTTTAGCTTCATCACTCCCTGAAAGTCTCAAAGGCTGAAGTCCCGAGGCAGAGGATAGCTGTCTAATCACCACAGATCGTGGACTGTTGATCTGGAGAGAAAAGTGATTTTTTTATTGGAGAGTGGTCATATCTCATGGTCACATTGTCGAGATCTAGAGAGTAGAGCTATAGAAGCCAAGCTCTATTTCGGAGATTGTGACATGGAGAGTTGAGACGAATCATCACAAAATCCTCGAAATGCGAAAATGAAAAATACGTTTTTGAATAAGGCTCTGGTCACAGCCAATGGTCACATCTACGAAAGATGGAGGAAGGAGATAGTGCAACCAAGCTCCATTTGAGGGATCGCGACTTGGAGTGTTGAGACACTTCATCACAGGAATGCCGAAATGTTGAATGTTGAAATGCTGAAAAGCTGAAATGTTGATGTAGCCAGTGGTCACTGCCAGTGGTCACATAAGTGGAAGGAGCTAGCATAGCTAGGCTCCATTTCAAGGTTTACACTGTAACTGCTAGAAACCACTGATGGTTTCTACCAGAGGACTCGAAGACACCCCAGGGTGATCGCTAGAGAAGCTGAAGGGTCTCAAAGCATCTTGCAATGAAATGAAGGGTGTTCATACAGAATATTGACAGATGGAAGCTCGTTGGAGCCTGGAACTGCAACAGAGGGAATGGACTCGACTGTGATAGAGAAGACGAAGTTTGTCAACTGCTGGAGAGGCTAAGGAATCTTGGCATAATGCTTAGTGAGGATGAACTTATGGGTTTAACCGCTAGAGAAGCTGAAGATTTGTCATGATGATTAGGTAGAGCACTCGACACGAGGAGATCATGTAGAAGCATTGTGAATAGAGGATGCATAAGATGCACAGACAGAATAAAAATGCAGGACGAAGAAGAGATTGAGGGCTGTTGAGAGTGATTCAGGCGTGTAGAAGGAGGCAGTGTGTAGTAGCTGAAATACAGAGAAGAGGAATGGTGCATTGAATGGACATGGCGCAAAGAGAATAAAAGGCAGAAGAACAAAAAGTGCAAGGAAAAGTGTGCAGGAAGACACTGATGCAAGTGGAGCAAAGCAGTGTAGCAGAATAGTGATGAGACCGGTAAGCCATTGATAAATATTGTATCACTATGATAAATTGATATAAAGAAAACTTGATATTCCAGGGTGGTAGGGAGGTGCTAGGGAGGACTGTTTTCCTTGGAGGTTCAAGTGGGTGCTTGAACATAGGGAGTTGTAGCTTCCATCTGGTTGCAGCTAGAGAAACTAGGGTGGCAGGGTGGTGCAAGGGAGAACTGTTGTTCTCTATTTTACAGGTTGGTGCCTGTGTGAATGGAAGTTGGTGCTTCCATCCAGTTGGTGCTGGAACACTTAGGGAGTTGTTTCTTCCTTCTAGTGGGTGCTAGAGAAACCAGGGAGTTGGTGCTTCCTTCTAGTGGGTGTTAGAGAAACATAGGGAGTTGGTGCTTCCTTCTAGTTGGTGCTAGATAAAACAGAGATTTGGTTCTCTCAGCAAGTTTCATATTGCAAAACAGAGGTTGTAGCCTCACAATGAGTTGGAGCTCATATGTATGATAATGTACAGAATGTAAAGATTACTTATCATACCAAGAAGAAGAGGTTTTTACCCTTTATGGGTTTCCTCAAGAAATATCTGTCTCTGTATATTTCATATGTGTGACTGATGTCGAATGTTCTATTGCTTACTTCCCTGCATTATTGTGATTGTCATTAAGTGCTCTGCAAAGAGTTTAAAATAAGCATAATTGTTTAAGCACGGTAACAACTGATTCACCCCGCCCCCCCTCTCAGTTGTCCAACACATTCATCCATCTAGAGGAGAATCACTCAATTGCTAAAATTGGAAGAAGAACAAAGAAAATCCTTGAATTGAACTTCTCAGAGGCAACAGAGAATCAAAAGATATTTTATCAGAGCACAACTGTAAATAATTTCTAGAAGGGAGAGCTGGTGCTACTTTGGAACAAGGCCAAGTAGAAATTTTCCATGCATACAAAGTTTGAAGCACCTTAGATCGGACTATATTTCATCGATAAGATCTTGGGTTTTAACTCCTATATGCTCCAAGACATGAAGGGTAAAATATTAATGATGCATGCCAACAAGAAAAATTTGAAAGTTTTCTTCTCCTAATACTTTCTCATTCTTATTTTACATAATTTTATTTTTCAGTTTGTATATTTTTACTCTGACTCCATAGCCCAATGGGCGGAAGCACCTGGTCACGAGAGATTATGGATTCTTGACAACCCACAGGGGGTTATCATCTCATAGTTGGAGTCTGTTGTTGAGCTAATTTCTTGCTTCCTAAATTTCCCTCCCCTTTTCTATTTTCCCAACTTCTTTTGTCCATTTCTTTTCCCCTCTTTTCTACTTACCCAAATTCCCCTTTTTCCTTTTTTCCCTTCTATTCTCCCTTTCTAGTTACTATTTAGTTATTTTTCCAAAACGACGGTTTCTCAGGTTGGCGGAATCGCGAATAATCATCTCCAATCCACACTCTCATGTCTTGAGTCTGACCAACCGCCAAATTATCCTATACTTAGTTGTTTCTGCAATCGTGGCTTCCCAGGTTAGTGGGTTTCAATCTTTCATATCCTTTGTTTTGTGACATAAATTTTGTACCCAAATGATCCGCAATCTACATTTTGAACATTGGACCCCCCCCCCACTGAACTCCTAAGTATCTCATATCTCCTATATTGATTCTGATAGACCATGTTACAACGCTTAGACATTTTTCTACCTTCTGCAGTCGTGGGTTCCCAGGTTGGCAGGTTCACAAAAATCCCAAATATTATTTTCTCTCGTCCATCCCCGCCACCTTCGCGCTTTTCCCAATATGCATTTAGTATGATTTAATGGTAAAAAATCATCATGCAAGTCTTATAAAGATTGTCATTAATAGGCGAAGGGATCAAGGAGATTTCTTATTAAACCACATTAAAGAATGATTTGCAGAAGATTATATTATATCTCTCAATCATTCATTCAAATATTATCTGGATCAAAAGAACACTCTCGTTAACTTATGGCAGCAACAAGTCGATAGAATTTCTGTGGAGATACTTTGAACATTTTTGGACGAGAGGATCCGAAATTTCAATGGTCTAGAGCATACTCTTATTATGCATCCCCTTCTTCTCATAAGAAAGTAATTTAGATGTCCATAATTTCTCGCACAAGCTGTGTTCCTGAAGTTTTTTACTGCAAGCAATTGGTTTCCTAGTGCACCGAGAAGTATATACCAAGCCAACAGATGATTCAACTCCAATACCATTCTCCCGTCTCCATTTTTCCTCAAGTGTTCCGTAAAATGTTGAAACTCCCATATCCAACACTCACTTTCAAAGGTGAAGATTGCAGATACTTCTTGAAAAAAAATGAAAATGTCATGGATCTCTTACCTGAATTCTTGGAGAATCCTGCGGCCATCCATGAAGATATTACCAGATTGCAGGTCATCTTGTTCAAAAACCCATTTCGGGAAATTTCCTGGTTATTTACCAGAGTTACGAGCCAAGAAAATATTGCCATCATTTCCCATATGATTCTTTACATATTATATTTTATCGTCAAGGAGAAGGCCATTTTCGATTGGGGGAAGTTGATTTCCATTGAAATATCTTCCCAATTCTCTCAGTATAAAAAGGATAAGAAATTATTTATGTCTTCTTATTTGGTTTTTGCAATAGTGCATTGTTGTCAATTTCCTAAATTGTCTATATGCAATAAGGTGAATTGTGAATTTGACCCCATGACCTTTTGGTGCCAATTTTTCCGTAGGCACAAATATTCCCTACATTTTTATGAATTTTTCAATGAATTTGTTTCGGTCCTTAAAGGATTTTGGTTTTGAAAAGACACCCCAAGAATATTCTCTCAGGATAGTAAATTCCAAGATAAAAAGGGGACTTTGTAACAAATGGAAAATTACAATCTTATCAAGATTTTCGGTTCTAAGGAAAATCCTTCCTTTCTTCCATGCCTTTATCCAAAAAAATGTTTGTTGCATAATTTACAAGGCAATATAATTTTTGGCTGTGCTTTTTAAATGAAAAACGAAAAAATCAATTCATACCTTTGCCTTGGAAAATTGGGGATTTTGTGTTAAGAAATATGAACAAAATTGATGAATTCGCAAACCACTTCCACAACTTGAATCTCAAGTACGTTGAAAAAATTATAGGATTTGACCCTAACGAAATATTTTTGGAACATATGTTAACAATGGGTATTAGAAATTCATTTATACACACTATTCTAGGAGAAGAAGAAGATAATAATTTGGCCAATCCTACTCACATTGTTGATGACTTAGAGACATCACTCAGTACCAATGAATTTTACAAACAAAGAGGAAAGGGTCCCAATGACAAGAATTCCTAGTCTCCAATGGTTACTACCAAAAGTACAAAACCTTGGAGCAGTGCTCCAACGACCCACTCATCTAAAATGGTAATCAACAATACTTCAGGCAGAGGAGCAGACAAGAATGCCCTCCAAGAAAAATTGAAATCTCCCATAAACTTCCTCTGAGGAAGAAGAGGAAGAGTATTGTACAAGAGGAAGAAGAGCATCGTGTCAAAAGTGACATCAATAGCTTCTCCCTAGAAGATATGGACCTCGAATATGACATTAAGAAGATGTTTCCTAACATTGACCAGCCAGGAGGCACAACCCACCAGAATCAATCGTTGGAAATTGTTGAGAATGAGATATTTGATGAAGAAGAATCATTTGTATTTGAGAGCGTTGTCTTTGACAGTGAATCTAAAAAATTAAATATTGAGAAGAGTGATGTGAAGAATAAAAAGGAGAAATCTCATTCAAAGGTTAACCTAAGAAATATGCAACCTTCCTAGGTTTCTAGAATCCATAGAGCCACCGATGATGCATTGGACGACTCCATTGGAAATCTCAAGGTAGAAAATACAAATTTAAGGGAAAATATTAAGGAACTAGAAGAGACTTTGATGCCTCTTCCACACCTTGCCAACCCTTTGGCAATTTTCCGACCCACCATGCCGACAACCAATATAAAATGATCCTCAAGCTTACTCACATCATCCAGGAGGTATGTGGAGAATAATATCAAGAAAATAAGAACACTAATTACAGAATCTTGGGAAATTTCAAAGTGCATGATTTATTTTTGATCAAAGGCGCATGCCTTCCCTAAATATCTGCAGGTCGACCTAAAAAATGAACCCTAAATATCTGCAGGTCAACCTAAAAAATGAAGAATGTTTCTACCTTGGTGTCGTGGTACCCTTTGGTATTAAATTTTACAGCATGTCATAGCTAAAGAGAAGAGAGGAGGACCTTCCCTCTCCAAGTCGAATCAAGAAGTTGAATCCCTGCTAGAAAGAGAAAATAAAAAACTTGAACAACATCGTTCAGGCGTTCATCCAAGCCATAACAAGGAGAGAATAGCTATTCAAAAGACTCATAGAGGTGGACCTATCCGGAAGCACTAACGAAGTCCAAGATCTCAAGTTGATCCTCAACTCGTTGTTCCTAAAAAAACAATAGTTCGATGAGCAAGTTGAGATTTTTAGAGGATTGTCAATTGAAAAAATTCTATGGCATAATTGAATATAGTGAGAACTCCATAGATAATTGGCTAGTGGATTACTTCATAAAAAATCAGGATATTGAAGAAGCGTTACATGGTATTTCCATTTATCTCTGAGACTTGGAGGGTGATTTGTTCAATATTAAAATCAACGTGGCACCTATGAAAAGTTACAACGAAGAATGGTTCAAGAAGGCTATCGATAAACTGAAAATTGAAGGGAAAGAAGTAGTTGAGATGGTTCTTGTAACGGTTGATGAAAATGATAAAAGGTCATGAGAAAGCAAATGAAAAATGATTGACCAACATAGTAAGTTTACGTTGATCACATCCTTCTTTTCTTTATCAATTCCTTCATCCATTTATTCCACCTATTTCACTAAAAAGGTTTAACCGAAGACTGATAACTAATTTTTTTTTCTTACCAGGTCTTGTTGATCCTTCTACCGTCCACCATTTCTTTATAAAATATTGTTTATTTTCTTTATGGTCTGTGGGAGCTTCAATCCTAGTCTTTAATACAAACACATTTACAATTTCAAGAATATGTAACAAACTATATATTTTTTGAAATTTCAAGGGAGCTCTTTTGGGAACAATCTCGACCATGATTTGTAACCCTTTTTTCATAATATAAAGTATTTGAGGTTGATATATCATTATCTCTATTTGATCTTCCCATGAATCCACTCTATGAAAGTTCTCTTGTGCATGCAGATTCATCTTCTTTTATTTTTATGTGATCGGAAATCTTTATCTTAAGCTATGATGGATGTGAGGAAATTTTGCTTATTTTATTCAATGTGTGAAGTGTGTGATTCCTGGTCCTTTCTCATGAAATTTATTTAAAAAGAAAACAAAAAACATTTTCCTTTTATTTTCTCACAATATTTATTTTTCTTTGAATTACTGCGATGGACTTCTGTCAAGTCCCGCTTTTGGATATTTAGAAATCCTAAGAAAATATAAAGAGGAGCACCACCTCTATAAAAATGCAGAGGGATTTACATCCTCGGGAGGTTGTTGTTTCGGTCCTAACGGATTCAAGCGTCAACAAGTCCTCAACTATGTATGAAACTTATTGGTCTACTTCCCTACCTGGTACCACTATCTCTAGATTAAATACAATCTTGTATATTGCATAAAACATTATTGTGTAGCAAGTTCAAATCCTTGATGATGGCATGCTACTGCTCTAAGTTCTCCTCTACAATCTATGTTATGAGTGATTTGTTAGTCCAATGTAATTATATCATTATTAAAACTTTTGTTTCTATGGACCTTGAAAATATTGTATCTAGAACCCAAGCCAAATATTCTTCGTCTAGCTCAAAATTGGGTGTCTCCCTTCCTTTTTCCTAACCTTCTTCTCCGTTCTATCTATTTTTTTTCTTTATGTCCTCTGAAAATTCGTTATGGTAATTCCAAGATACATGCATAGCTTCTTCCTGAGCCCTAGTAATTCTTTGTCTAGGCTTCCTTCGGTGATATGTTTTTGTTGGTTTCCTAGGCCTACTAAACTTCTCCTCTTCTTGTTTCTCATTTCCATTCTTAGTCCCCTATGTATTCATCCTATTTTTTTCTCTGTAAACTATGACTGAGACTAATCACCTAGAGATTGAGATGACATGATACTTGCATGAGGATGATCGACACCTATGGTAATTGAAGGAATTTCCTAATACACCACCTAACGACGAGGCATGCAAACTGGGAAACCAAGAATTGAAAACCCCCAATTCTAGTTTGTAAACAAGAATGTGAACTGGGAAAAGGTTGAAAGAAGTATTACCTTTAGTGAGAATCCAGAACTAGATGAAAAGGATCCATAGAGAGAATTACCTCATTACAGAATCTAGAACACTATAAAGTTTGAGCATTCAAGGGACTCTCAAATTACCCAATTCGAGGAACCAAACCAACAAAGGATTCCATCTCTACTTCATGATTATAATCCCTAATATAAATATTGGGTAAAAATAGGTACTAATATCCAAATGAGCATCATCCTTCATCATCCATGAGAAATAATGATCTGGAGAAGCACAATGATGATGAAACCTTCCCCCATTTACACCATCATAAAGCTTCGAGTGTCAAAATTTCATGGAGTGACAACTGAAAGAAGAAGAAGTACATTGTTCCCTCATGCATTGGTTAAATTTCATGCAGGAGCTCCAATGTGGCAACATTTAGTCAACACCTGGGCCATTGCTTAGGTTTAGGCATTGTCACCCCATTTAGGGGCCTGTTGTCCTCTAAGTTAATGGTTGTTCAATATTCCATAAGTTTTTCAAAACTCAGGTTCTCCCTTTGCCACACTTGGTCCCATTCCAATTGCATGACACCCTTGTTTTCTAGTCTCTCATCTAGGCCAATGGATTTGCAACAAATATGAGAGGAAATGATCGATGAGATAACTTTGGGTAAATATGTTACTTGCATTATACCTACATAAAGTATCCAATGGCTAGAAACCTTATCACTCCAAGAATCATTGATAAGTATTTTAATAGCATTATCATGAGTTGAGAATCCCCTTCCACTATAATATTAGTGAAGCCTTTGTGGATGGTCGGTTGCAAACATTTTACCATCACCATTAGTTATGCTTCAATGTTTGTGTTGTGACCTAGGAAGCTTGAGAATAGATAAATAAGTGTACCTTAGGCATTTCTTATGACACCCTTGGGACTAACTAGACCATGGTTTCCCTTGGAGTCTTCATAAAAGTTTATTTTTACAAAGGGGGTAGGAGGAGGTGCCTAAGAGTGTAAAGTCTAGATTGGATTATTTTTTGAGGGCTTTAGTGAGGTCAGGTGGCTTAGCTTTATATCCCATGTTTCTATGATTTGTATTTCCATGGGTTTTATATGTTTAATTTCCATGTACCAATTAGTGCTTCAAATGGTTTCATTGATGTTAGATTTGATTATTTACCATAGTGTGTCTCTTCTTCTTTTGTTATCTTTTAAAATTCCCCTATTGCACTCTTTCTATGTCATCTAGAGAAAAAACCCTAGGAAAAATATCTATATCTTGATAAGAATGGATGTTTTGAATGGTTCTCTCCTCCAGTTCTCCAAAGTGGAGATGATGATGTCCCTGATTCTATTGGATTGTATAAATAATTATGATCCTTGGTCCCATATATGGCTTACTTCAAGGCATGCATTGAAGGATCATAAAAATCTCTAGGATATGCATTGAAGGATCATAAAAATCTCTAGGATATGCTAGGATATAGGATAGGCTTTGGACATGTCCAATTTCATGATAATTCCTAGAGATTTTGTAAGGTAGCTAGAGAGGTAGTGGGGGGGCTCAGAGGGCCCATTCATTCAATGTAAGGTGGACTAGGTCCACTATATTATTAAACAAGGCCCACTATGGTAGTTAGATATAATAAATGGGTAATTAGATATAATAAATGTAAGAGGACTTCTTAGAAGGTTCTACTTCTAGAAGATTCCTCCTCTA